>JABFQD010005623.1:0-10536 GCA_022817045.1 Psix sp. ZL-2020
GAAACAAATTTTACTTTTAAACATGACAATTTATGATAGCATAGAATAAAGATACAATAACAAGCAATAAGATAAATTATTTAAAAAATAAAGTATTCAAAAATTATTCACCACTGTTTTCCAATAATTTTAAACGAAGCGTTTAAGAAATATCTTTTTTTAATTAACAGATCTTAATTTCTTCATTCAGCGACATAAAATTAATAAGTATTTGCCGAAATGTTCAATCCATCCTACATTTAGACTCACTCAATTGGTTAAAGCACATCAATAAAATGAATTTTCCAAAAGAAAAACAAATTAGCAACGTTCACAAATAATATTTTAAGATATCATAACATTTGGATAGGATTAAGGTATGTGAGGTCGAAAAAAAATATTCCAAAATATATTTCACCTTGTTTCCGGCCAATGCAGTCAAAGGACTGCATTTAGGGCTACAACTTACTTTAATCGCGGTATGTTGATGTCAAATTCTTTTTTCAGCGACGTAAGAATTATTATTCAAGTCTTTATCCAAACAGGTCGACCTTAAAAAAAAATGAAACTGATCTTTGAAAATCCCATTCTTTTTATTGAGAAATATTTAAAGAATTTACTCGTTTAATGAAGAAACAAATTTAGAATATTCATAACTAATAATTAATGATATCAAATATCATTTACACACTATTAAATGTAACAAGAATTTAATAAACATTTGAAAATTTATTTAACTGTCTTTCGTAGAAATTGTAAACGCTGCATTCGAAGGAAATCATTATTTCAGTCGACAGATGTTGATGCCAAATTTTCCTTATTCAGCAACGTAAAAAGTAATAATTTCAATTTTTCACTTAGACAAGTATTCTGCTTATTCTCTTAAAAACTAAAAAGAAATTGATCCTAAGCATTTGCACGTTTTCGGTTGGAAAGTAATTGATGCTTAAATTGATAATTAAGTTTTTTATAGATATTTAATTCGTTACATAAAATTTTAAGTTAATTTATTTATAATTTTATTACTAATAAACTGATAATTTTCTTTTAAAAAATGTCCGATATGCCGTTATTAATATCATTTTCTACAGTTTCATAAGAAATTTTGATTTATATAAAATATGATATTCTTAATAAATGAAATTATTAGCACAAAACGATTGTTTTCATTAATTTTGATTGAATTTGAAAAATTATTTTAGGTTTTTACCAAAATATCATCTCTCATCTAGTATGAACAGTTATAAATATTTTGAGTCATAAATAGTCAATATACAATGAATACGGTTATACACTGGTCAAAAAAAGCAATACTCTGATTCGGTCGAAATTTTACCATTTTTCAACCTATCCTATCTTCCGTAATTTTCATCAAAAATGGTTCTTTTAATTGACCAAATTAGAGTTTAAAATCTCGTCTTTAAGAGTGGCATGAAAAAAGTTATGAAAAAATGGGTATACTTAGTGTAAACAACCTGTAAACAAAAAACATTTTTGCCAACTTTGAACGTGTACACGGGAAAATATTGCTCTTTAAACCCATATTTTTTATTTTGGATTATAAAAATTTATCATTTTCTGAAAGAAATGAAAAACAATTTTTTGTTTTTTGATGAAAGATAGTAAAATTCTGGCCAATCAAAAATCGTGCAGCATTTTCGTACTTTTTTCAGTGTTATTGAGAAAAATCATACAGTCTTAAATAAAAACGAATTTAAACAAAGCGGAACAAGTGTGACTTTAACATGGCTATGACATGGTCAATATACCGTCATGGCAATGGTATAGCAAGGCAGAGTAGTGGTATGGTAATAGCCAAGCAATGACATAGCGATGACTTAGCATAGCGTTAGTATAGAATAAAAACATTAATTTTTTTGTTAAGAAAACAATTTTTTGATGACATTCTATGGAGCTGTTTATGTCCCAGAATGCCGAGAAAATCAACAAAACACGTTTTTTTTTCCTTAACCTTCAAGCTGATTTTGATTATTGATGAAATTTATCCATTACATTGATAAGAGGGTTTTCAGATCTTCAATTTTCGTTAAAAGCATGATTACTTGCAACTATACTAGAGTTGGTTCGTTACCGATTTTTCTAGATACACGGTTTCAAAGTTGAAGGGAGCTTGAATGAAAAAAAATTTTGTTCAATCGATTGCAGTGCCATCTGTTTCCAGTTTTCGGCAAACATTAAGAAGCTGTTTTGAAAGTTCAAAATCTAAACTTTAATATTCCTTTTTTAAAAATTACATTTGACTTAAATTTACACAAGTTATGATCGTTTGAAAACAAGCAAAATTTTGACCAAATTTGGGTGTTGCTTTTTCTTAGATCAGTGTAATTATTTATTACTGTCTGTATTGATGTTAATATTCATGTCCTCGTTCATTTATTTAGTTGTATAAATTTGATTTATTATTTCGTATATTATGTATTTATTAATTTAATTTTTTCTGCGTCATAGTCTAAATTATGTGTTCAAATTATATCAAATGTCCTTATCCTTTCTTTACCATAATAAGTGGAAAAGCCGTAGGAAAACTAGATTCTTCAAGAATGAATTGGAGACGACACCGAATTAGAGTTAAGGAGGGGAAAATTGTTAGGTGGTATTATGACGTCGCGAGATTTTTAAATAAAATTTAATAAAATTAAGTAATATGAATTGAATAAATTTAATATTGTAGCCAATATTTCTTAATTCGTCAAAACAAATTTCCAAGTCGGCCACTGGAACAAATACTAATCCCGCCAACATCTGTAGAGAAATCTTTATGCTACGGTCCTCCTTATCTTCATATTTACTTTTGAGCCCTTCCACCTGAATCCGTTGGTACAATGACTGTTTCAGGTGGAATAAACAAGCCTTCAATGTAGTAAAAGGTAGGATATCTTTGCAGGAATTCATGATTTCCTATTCAAAGTCCGTTAGGACATATTGCGGACGTGTTCTCAGTCCAAGTTGTTCTGCTGCGTTTAGAGGCACTTGTATGACTTTCGAGTATGCGGATGTTTCTTTTTAGGCTAGTAACGCGTATTTAAAGGGAATTGCAACTTCCTCCTGTATTCCATCGATTACTTGACGAACCGAACCTAGAATGGCAAAAACTTGTGTAGCTGGTGCAACATTAATGTTCCATCCACAAACCAGGTCCGAGCTCTCATAAGATTCCGTATATTTTCCTCAGTAGCAAAGCCGATCACTCTCTCTTTTCCCTGTTGTATTAAGTAGCTGTCGTATAGCAAAAGTAAGGAACCACTAAAAGTGCACTTGTACTGATCTGGTATTTCTTTGAGAATTTGTAGTGACGTAGAATTAGTTGGGAGGTTTTCAAGTCGTTCACGCGTTACCATTTTTCGGAGGTTTTGACGGCTAAGCAGTTAAATGAGAACTTCAGACGGCACTTCCGAAAGATCATTTCACAGTAACTGAGCTGGTAGACCTTCAGATCTGCTGTCAGCACGGTCTTATAATGTAGGCTAACATGCCTTTCAGTTCTAGTTGTTTTGACCCACGCGTAGCAAGTTTTTCTACATTTGCAAGTCCTCTTTGTTATTCCCTTAGCTTCGTTGGGCCAATAATATAAAAATCTACAAATTCAGAGCAAAAAACGTTGTCTGCTCTTAATGAGCTCAATTTGGTAATTTTGACTTTCATCACTCTCACTATCGTTCATTATTTCTTTACTTTAATTTACTTTTCTACTTAGACTTTGATATTGTCAACTTTCAATTTCTCATGTTTGTTTATAAGTGACAGGTTAATTATGACGTTCATTTAACATTTAAATGTATTCGAATTTTAGAATTTTAATCGAAAACACAGGGGAAACAATAATGAGGGAAAAACTGGCCAAGGACAAATTTTCAGGGAAACAGAGACCTCCTACCAAGCACACATTTTCAAGACCTGAAGGCGATGTACCTAGCTATAATGTTTCAGTACTTTGTGGGATGTGTTGATTGGTGGAGGTTCCCGGTCGATCGGACGAGCTACGTATAAGCAGAGCCGACGCCTTAGGTTATGTTGGCGGGAAACTGACAGTTGTTAATGAAGCAGCCTCAACACTTAAAAGTAAACTAAAAACGCTACCTAAGGTCCGAATGTGGAACCTACAAGATATTGACCAACATATCGATTGATAAATTTTAAAAGCAAAATTTTCTGTACAGCTGAAAGGTAACATGAAGACAAAGGCTGGAAATTGAGGCTTGTTCGTCACTCTTTCTGTCGATATCAAATTCATAAAATGCTTTGTGACGCGATTTAGCGGGTAGCGACACAATTCGCTTAATTTCTTAGTTTTGGTGAGTGTTAATGAAATACGAGTATGATTCTAAGGGTGCAAGTGCCAGTCTTTTTAAGGACAGAACGACCCTAGCAAAGAGGCAATTGAAAAGAGAGTCAACAACTGAGTTTAGGACACGTGCTATGAAACCGTCATTTCCTGTGAGCTTTTCGGATAAGTTTGTTATAATAAATTGGTTACTTTTTTCAGGCCGCGACGCATATTGACTGAGTTCTCAAAATTTTCGATGTATTGAGTTGGCGAAAAGACCCGAGTTAAATGAATAATTAATCCAACTTCTCTTGACAAGATATACAATTTATCGTGTCTTGTTTGTGAGAGGAGGTGTCATGCTTGATATGACAGGAGTATCAATTGTGTTTTTCGATCGTTTACATTATATTTAGTTGACCGTCTGGACTATTTAGGAATTGAAAAATTAAGTAAAAAACAAAAAAGTAAGTAAATATTAAGTATTCTTAAAGTATAATTTTTGTTTTTTTTTAATATAATTCAATTTCTTATCACAATTTATTGGTAATATTCAGTTTTTGAAAAACTCTAGTAAAAGTAATTGATTTAGGTATTTTTTTGACTTTGTCACCTTTTTATTTTTGCAATTTTATTTTTAGGTAGCAGTAATAAATCTGAATATATTTAAAATGATTCACCTCATCCCATTACTGTACAAGATATCTTTAATGAGAGGTGGTAATAAAATAAATTTTTTAAGAGATTGAAACTTTCCCACTAGACTGAATTAATTATGACGTGTCTTTCAATAATATATTCAATATCAATTTGGACAACTTTGCGTCAACACCATGGATCCGCCACAATTGCAATTGATACTTCATCATTGATTCGAGTTCCTATTCTATAAAATTTTTGCGAAGCGGCTGCGCTTTTTGGAATAACATAGGTGATGCAAATTCAAAGTATTATGTACGAAAAAAATCGTCTAAAAATTATAATTCTTTCTTTAACAAATAAACCATCAACTAAAGGTTTTAAGAAAAAGACAAATTTCGTAGTTCTAAGTTGGACGATTTAAAGTTAGTTTTTTTCTCAACAAAAGGCACATTTCGTAAAACATTGTTTCAAGAGTTGACTTCATTTCCAATTTTTTGATTAACGATTTCTGCACGTCCAAAAAACTCTTTGTTCTTCTGTAAAGCTTCCATTTATAGGCTAAATTTCAGTAATATCTTAAATATAATAATGATATTTGCATGCTGAAAATAAAATTGCTAATTTAATATTTCAATCAATAAGAATGAAGTTATATATATTCCATTCTGAAGAAATGTTTATTTTTTCTCTTAATACAATGGGGAGTTTGTTTATTGAGATTTAAGTGGTTTATGTAAAAAACGATGAAAATCAAGGGACTATTAGGAATGTTCATTCAAAATTTAAACTGAAAAATTTCTTATAAGAATTAAAGATTTTTCGTTAATAAATTAAATAAATATAAGACGTTGGTTTGGCTTCAAACAGTTTCGCGCAATTATAAGACCGAATAATTCTGCTACCAGAATTAAGGACCGATCATTTAATTTAAAAATGACAGCAATTAGAATAATAGAAAATGAGCGCAATATATCTTTCGATCCGAAAGACAAAGATAAAAACAAACGTCAAAAATAATCGCACACAAAATAATATTCTAATAATATTCCAAAATAATAATCAGCTGACGTGCTGAAAACAGATAACAATAATAAGAATAAAATATGCTCAAAAAAAATTGTATGCTCAAATAAAAGAAGTGCACAACTCGTACGAAAATAAATTTAATTCCAAACATTTAAATCGTTAACGATCGTGGAAGGTCGTGTATCAACATTATAACTACGTGCTAGGAATACCAGCAAAAGAGTTGCTCTGATGGCAGACAATATAAAAAATTTAATAAAATAATCATTTAATTAATCAAAATAAGACATTTCCCTTCTAAATGATATAAAGGAGCACCGACAGCTCCGAGAGCCACAGTGGTGTAGTTAAGGCGACATTTTTTATCAGGCCAGACAATCGCGAGCCTTAGAAAGAAAAAAAATTAGGTTGCTACAAATATGGTGAAATAGGTGAGTCGATAAGGCCCCGAAAGTAACCTACTCAATGTCCCTCGAATAGAGCATGAAAGCTCCGATATGGGTTATGTAACCAAAAGTGTTCCACATACAATAACAACTGGTACATTGAGGACAGTGGAAGCGAAAATCGGCACTGAAGTTGACAGCTACTGCCAGCAAGTGCGCGAATTTAAGCCATGTCAAAGCGCAAGTCAAGCACGCAGCCTGTCATAAAGCGGGGAAAGGGTCGAAGTAAAACGGCTAAAATTCTTTTCAATTAAAAACCATGTATTAAAAATAATAAAATAAAGAAAAATGAAACAAGAATAAAATGTCTGCCGTCTCGGATCATTGTTATTTAATTGTTTGTATTGTTCATCATTTGTCAAGCAAGTTGATAATATAATTTAACATATATTATCTTAGACATTCTAAAACTATAAATAAACTATATAAAACTATAAATGTGACTAATTCTAACTTTTATTTGATATAGTCTGAATCTGTCGTAAGAAATATAGGCGGCATGATCTCTTTTTACCTGTGTCTCTTTTTAAGTGTCTGGTCGTGGACTGTATGTGTAAGTGATGTTATGACAAAAGAAATTTGTGGCTCCAAGCAGATTAGAGAAAAAAAGAGATAATAGCAAATCAAGAATAATTACGCTCAAAAATGTTATAACCGTTAATTGAATTTCAATCGAAAACTTTAAAATTTGGAACAGGCAAAAGACAACCAAAACAAAAAGGGTAAGATAGATGTAAGCAAAGAATACTCACGAGAATTTTGTGCTGAGCAGTTGCAAACCCTTGAAGGGAATCATTTAAATGTGGGTATCCAGTTTTCCACTAAAATAAAGTGTGATAAAGAATTGAAGTTAATTTAAGCCTTAAGGATTTTAATTTACGACGCGACCTTCCCTTCAAGATAAACTCTACAGTTTATTAATTTTTCTCAATGAATTGTATATAAGAAATTAATACAAACATAGGGTAGTTGGTACAACACAACATCGCCAGGTGGCACGACTTTATGCACTGCATGTAAATATGGCACACGCGATAAAATAAAGATTGTAATACTATGGTTTTCTGTTAAATGTTTCAACATAGCTCGGCCAGGTAGCGCGACTTTACACACTACTGTGGGTTTGATTATAGTGAGTCTACAATAAATACGCGATGCGAACGGATTATATAGACTTTATTGACTAACAACGTTTACACCACAGTGAAGTACCAGCGCGTGACAATTGTTTCGACAGCGTGCGCGACATAAGCGGTTTCGTTGGGTCAATTCAAGTGAAGACCGAGTGTATAAGAACATGCATTTTTATGCACTTGCACACGCTAGCTTTCGTGGCAACGTATTCGACCGTTCCCGTCGACGCAGAGCGGTAATTCGTTTTCGTACGTTATGTCGCATTCAAACGTTGTCAACCGTCGGGTCAGGTTAGGCGGTTGTGTGAACCGCCACACTACATGCACTCGAGCGCACAACTGAAACCTATAATATTCTGTCTATTTGTTAAGCAATTTATGATTCATTTCCCGTTTGAATCACTAACTCACAGAGATTTAATAGCAATGAAGTACAACGCGTTTCACGATAAAAAACTGTTAATGCAATTCAAGCTTTGCATGTAGGAGTTAAAACTGAATCAGGCGATTCGCACTTAAATAAATAGACCCGCAAGCGAAATTCAGGTTATAAAGACCAATCAACGCATTGGCACGTGTCGCACATTATTATTTAGATTTTTAATCATTCATCATTTTAATCATTCTAGAAAGATGAAATTTACAATAAAAAGTGATGTACTATTTCAACGCACGAATTTAATTTAGCAAAGGTGACCCAAGCACATTGTTAGGTCGCCTAATTTTTTTAATTACATTTAATAGAAACTTTATCAGAGAGGTTAGATTAGGAAAGTAAATGAAGTGAAAAATAGAGTGGAGGTGGCGTTGAAGGATTTCGAAATGAGGTGGGAAATAGGAGAAGTTGAAGTGGTATTTTTTAGAGGTTATTGCCCATACACATGTGTAAATTTTTACTGTGACAGATAAACATAATAATTGGGAAAGGTCAGAAAGAGTAATAAAAGGAGAAATTTTAAAGTTAGGTGTTATATACGTGTGTGTATATGTGGAGTGTAAGGAATAGAGATAGAGATTAGAAAAGATTAAAGGGAGAGATAATAGGTTAAAAAGAAAAAATATTGAGTTAGATATTTGTGACGTTAAGATTGATACGCACGTGCAGAGTGCTGAATGTAAAGAATAAAATAATGATTGAAAAGAAGAGAGAGATAAATAAAAGGTAAAAAAGGTAATTTTTTAAGTACAAATATTTTAGTTTGCTTATTCATTTCTTTTTTGGGGTTAGGATATTATATACACGTGTGTTGCATTGAGTAGGAAGGATTAAAATAATGTTTGAGAATTATTGTGGAAAGAAATAAGAGGTGGAAAAAAGAATTCTGAATTTTGTCATTTTGAGATTAGGGTTTATACGCGTGTATTAAGTTTGGAGTGTAAAAGACAGGGAATGGAATTAAATGAGAATAGATGAGTAGGAGCGAGCGTAATATGGGAATAAATAAACAAGAGTTTGCAGAGCTGGGAGTGGAGAAAATTAATGAAGAGTATGATAATCCGCTTCATTAATTAAGGGGAGGGAGACACCGATGAAAGTATTCCAATGAAAAAAGACAAAGGGCTCAGGGGATATAAGAAAATGGGTGAGAGAAGTCCTAGAGGAGAGGTTGAAGTCAAAGAGGAAAGCAACAGAGAAGGTAGAGCAAGGAGAAAGTCAGAAAAAATGAAATGGATTTTAATGAGAATATTAACGGACTAGAAAAGTTAATAAGAGAAGTTTTTGGAGTAATGGAAAAGAAATTTGCAAAGATTACAGAGGTTATGAAAAAGGAAAGGGAGGAGAGAAAAATGAAAATAAAAATATACGGGTTGTAGAGAGAGTGGAAGAGGAAGTTTAATGATTTAGAAGCGAGAATCGATATAGTAAGTATATGGGAGATGAAAAATAAAATGGAGAAAAATAAAAAGAGAGAGTGGGAGGGAGGAGATAGAAAGGGAGCTGTTATCAAAGATGAAAGTTCGAAGAACAGAGAGGAAAAAAGGAGAAACGCTATGGAGAGAGAGAGAGAAACAAAATAAACTGGAGAGGAAATTAAAGGAAGTAAAAAAGAAATAAAAAAGGAGTAATGACTTGGTGATTTTGGGATGGGCGAAGAGTAATTGTAATAAGAATAAAGAAAGGAGAGTTCCTTAGAGAGAAAGTAGGACTAAAGAAGGCGTCAGGGGCCGTGAATAAATTTAATGAGTTGAATATGAAAGGAGGGAAATTCTTATGAAATTGAAAGAAAAGAAAGATAGGGAACTTGTATGTAGAATGAAGTGAGGAAATAGTTAAAACTAAATCTAATAAGGTTTGAGTAAAGGGGGGAGTCATTTTACTGGAGAACGAAAAAAAAGAAAAAGCTAAAGTTGAAAAACGGGAAGGTAGTTAAGAACAAAAAGGGAATATAGAGTTTATATTCTGGAACGTAGCAAGGCTAAAGATTTAAGTTATGGAATTTTTTCAAAGAACTTTTTAGACGTTTCTAAAGAACTTCCAGTTCATTATGGTGGTAGACACGTGGATGGATAAAGAGGATTCAAAAAAGTGAAGAAAAATATTGCCGGAAGGATGGAGGTGGGATGAGGAAAGAGAATTTCCAAAAGGTAGAGCGAAAGAATTATAGTGACGAGAGTTAAGGAAAAGATGGAGGTCGTTAATAAAATGCAAAAGATAGAGGGTATGATGCATTAGTGTGGATATCGTGACTAGTCAAGGTAGGAAAATTTGTTTGGAAGGAAATTATCATGCCAGGATAAGAGGATGAGGTAGTTCTGAGGAATGCAATGCAGATTGGGAAAGAAGGATGAAAGATAACACAACGAATATGGAAGGCAGATTAATGAGAAATTAGATCGATGAGAATCGCTTAATGGTGTTAAATGAGAATATAGAGGGGGACAAAAAACGACAATAGCCATTGTTTATTACCGAAATACAAATTCAAATTATTCAAATTTGAACTAATCGAAATTAATTCCGATCAGCTGTTGTTTGACCTAATTCGGTAATTCAGAAATAGTCCGAGAAAAACAGAAATTCTCG
>JABFQD010005624.1:0-10536 GCA_022817045.1 Psix sp. ZL-2020
AAATGATAGACCAATAATTGGTAATTTTATCTAAAAATAAAATAAATAAATATTCATTTATTAATCCGTTAAAAATTGTTATTCAATTAACAATATTACAACATGAGATTTTAAAGTAATAGCAATTTTAATTATAATTTATAATCTTAAATCTATTGTTTGGTATGGATTTTCTAATTCTATTGTAAATATTTATTTTGACATCAAAAGTAATTGTGTAATTTTGTAGGTGAACCATTGTATAATATATTAAACAGTTTTAATTAACAAATAACAATTTTAAAATCAATAAAAAAACTTTTAAGGCATAAATTTTATGAATTTCTATAGATTTTAACTGATAAGGATAAATTTATATTTTGCATATTTAAGTTGTATCAATGTAGTATTTTTTTAATATTTAACTTAATTATTAATGTATAATAAAAAAGACGAAATAATATAAAAAATCCAAGTATTAATGTCGCACACTGCACATCAAAAATGTGATTATATTCTTTTTAGTAATTCAGTAAAAAAATAATCAATGTTTAAAAACGTCTAGAAAGGAAAATAATCATTAACAGCAATGAATAATTTTGAACTAGAATGATTAGTTTTTTGAAGTTGAATTTAAATTTGATCAAATTTCCTGTCAATGAGATTCATCTTAACTGAACAATATACAACTAATCATGATTTGACAATCGATTTTAAATATAACGGCAAATCTTTAGTAATGAATCATTAACGAGGATCTCCGTGTCTAATTATAACGAATTAATTTTATTACGTTGACAATAATACTCGTACAAAATGTATCTATACACATGTATACCTAATGCATAATGGATTAATCATCGGATACCAATTTGTCTCACATAACAATATCATTACAATATAACATTTCTATTTTAGAAATATAATTCATAAAATAAAGTGATCATAATTTATTTTATACCAGTTCTTGTGAAATTATTTTACATTTATATATAAATATTAACCTTCAATAAATCATATAGGTCAAATAGACCCATTCCAACTTGATCGAATAAAATTTTTAATTACTTTTTAAAATTATCAAATTATTTGATTTATTTATTATACTATTGTTATTGTTATTATTTCTAACAATGATAAAGAATGCTTTCCTAAATTCTTAAAATATCGATTTTAATTTCGTTGTTTGCATTGATTGTTATTTTTATGCTTTTTTATTTTTGTTTTTATTTGACGTTTCATTACGATGACTTTAATTATAACACTTCTATATACTTAAAAAAATAATCTTTCAAAATGAATAAAACATGTAATTATATTTTATTTCTTATAATTTTTTTTAATTTATACATCACGCAATTGAAATGAAATAAAGAATATATTTATAATATACTGAACAATGATTGAAATAAATTCAATCCGAAAATGCGTCTTAACAATAAATAACGACTTTCACGCGTGACTGCGCTCGGTTGCGCGCACGTGGATTTGTTAGTTTGCGCGGGAGATACACAGGCCCGTTCGCCAATCTACAACTTCCGGGGCCCAGAGCGCGGGAAATCGCTATCACGCTGCCGTTTCAAGTTAAAGGCCACAACGCGCCAAATAAACATGCGCGCACGCGACAAAGACCCACGCTATCTAGCAGCGCGTCGAAATTGTCTCAAGGTTTCGCAGCGCTCGCTATTCGCCAATATTATGCAAATTTAATGCGTTGTGATGCAACGCGCGTGACAATTTTATGACGTGTTTTAATTTTATAAAATTACAGTTTTTGGATTTACAAACAATTGCATATGTGAAATATTACACTAATTAAATTTTAATGACAGGCAAAATATACTGAATTATACAATATATTAGAAAAAAAACTTGCATAGCAACAGAAATACTGAAGTCGTTTAAACAATGTCATATGAAAAATAAAGTTATTTCTTTTTATCGACTTTAGTTTGAGTAAATTCAGTATCAAATAACCTACAAATAAGGTTATGATTATGAAAAAAAGCATTAACGAAACAGTAGGAGTAATTAAAAATGTAATATTTGATATATAACAAGTTTCTATTTTTAGATCAATCGCCTAGGCGAAATTATCGTTATTTTTGGTTTTGTGAGTTTAGAACTCGTGATCTCTTTATGGGAAACACGTGGAAATAATCGGGATAATGACTGCGCCAGATTTGGCGTTTTCAATTACATTATTCAACCCGCATGATTAATGCCGCGTGATGCACTCCCAATATTCTAATTGCGCGCGCTTTTAACTGATTTATGATAAATTATGTAAGTGCGTAGAAGACTGTAAAAATTGTCGACTTTGATGTAATAGATGCGAATTTGGTTGTTACAGGCACGGCAGTTTGTTTGTTGCCTACAATGTTTTGATGAATTCAAATGACCAATTAAAAGTGAACACGTGTACTTCTGATAAACTATAAATACTTTGATCGATTTTTCAGTTTATTAGTTTGTATCATTAAATTTAATTATTAAATCGTATTATATTATTTAAATAAAAGTTTAAAATTTATAGAATTTATATATTAGAAACAAAAACCTTTTTTTTTTAAATATCCAATGGATATTTAATTCTTTTATAGTTTGAAAGACGGTCGTCAGTGATTGTCTACGAGACCCTTTGAATACAAAAGATTATCAAGATAACGAAGTTGACTCGTTAATTTCAGGGTACTAAATTGTCAACTATTAAAATTGGCTAATCAAAATCTATATGTTAAGATTGCTCGAAGAGACTCTATCGTACTTGAACTGATTTAGTTCACGTTTTCAAATAATCAATTATTCTAAACTTTATCATTCGAATGTTCTAAACTTGTGTTTGTTGACTTTGTAATAAAATGAGCTTCGATGTTCAGTTGTTTACAATTTTCTGAGAAAACATGGATTTATTTGGTTAACAAATTAGTGACAAGTTAAATAATTGGCAGCGATTAAACGCACGTCTTATTTCCCGGCAGAGCTTATTTGCATATCAATTTATCAACGCGACAGTCATAATCCGCCAAAAATGCTACAAGAGCGTTTCGCTCGCCGCGAAGATTTACCGAAGCTTCAGCAAATTATATATGAAGACACATATAAAGTCTTTGGCGATGTACAACTTGGAACGATTTAGTACGTTAGAGAAGTTAAATCGCTTTTAAAGCGAATCCATTCGTTTTGGCGCGTAAACTGCGGCGCGAAACATGATTTCCAACAATAATTTTTGGCGCCAAAAATGCGCGCGAAATGTGAATTTGGTCAAATGAAATAAAATTTAAGCAAAATTTGTTTAATTTTTGCTTTTTTTCTCGCTAATTTCTATTCTAATGAATAGAAATGAGCATTTGGTCAAATGAAATAAAAAATTAAGCAAAATTTGTCGAATATTTTCAGTGATTCTTGTTGTTTACTCATCCAAGAAGATTCTGACGAAAAATTGGTTTCCGTTATTGGTTTGCATAATGAACCCAATGATTTAACTTTACCCAAACACAATTGGTCGACTTGGATACTAGAAAATTATGAGTAACAATTTTGATGGACCTATTTAAATTGTGTTTCGTTATTAGAATGAGAACCACTTTTCGAATGGAAATTAAAAATTTTATTTTTTTATCCTTAATTCGATAGTCAAGAAGTTTCTGAGAGCGAGACAATGTTCATTCATGTACTCATATGGGATACGCTTTATAGCAAGAATTTTCTAAAATCTCTGATGAAAGCTACCTTTAACAATGCCATGTATTGTTTGTCTATAATTATAGTGTGCCTACCCGGAATACTACCAGGTGACGTAACAAATATTTTTAATTATCTTCAATAGCTTTCTCTCAAATATATATTCTATCTTTTATTTAGTATATATTTCCCGCCAAAATATGCCGTGTACTTTTTGGCGGGAAATTTTAATGCTCATTAAACTTTATTACTGGAAAACATTCTCTGTTAAAAATTGCAACTTTATAACAAGATATAAATCTGAAATGATCCTCACGAAGTTTGAATTGTAATTAAAATCATTTGGAACCAGATTACATAACAAAATGTTTCTCTGAAAATCGAAGTAACAAACAATCATTGCCAGCTATATACATATGCCATCTAAACGATTTTTTCCTCGAGAAATACGTCAGATTAGCAGAGTATGACAATTTAATTTAATTTTTCAATATTTTCATTTTTTGCGGGAAATTCAAATACTGAAAACTTCCATTAACTATACAGAGAAAGAGACAAGATTGATATCATTGACTTCGTTAAATCGAACGCAAACTTTCTTTCCCACAAATTTGATGAAACACAAATAGAAATTGGCGGGAAAAGTCAAAAGTGCATTATCTCAGAAAGCGCGGGAGAAATAAATGGCGTAGTATGTTTGAGGGAATTGATTAACGTGGATTCCTTGGATGAACATTTCGAGTTAGGTCCTTACAATTGTTTGCGCAAAGTTGACAATGGTCCCGAAGAGTGGAGAAAACGTGAAGACTGTGACAGAGCATCTGGAGAAAGTGACCCACGGTTATCATACAATATAGATGCATTAGTAAATTCAACGAGAAAACGGGTCAGATATGTAATGAATGATACTTGTTTTTTAATCGTAGATCTTCGATATCCAGTGAGAACGTTGCAACACTTAAAGAAAATGGTATACAATATAAATTTAAACTAAACAGCATGAAATAAAAAAATATAGAATTTTTTTCATTATTTGAACCGTGATGCTTTTGGAAACTAACAAAATAGCTATTTGTCCCTTTCCTTTAATCGGCAGTAAACAATAAAAAAAAGATGAAAATAATATTCTGCATTGCTAGTTTTGAAAAGCGTGTTGGGGCTCAGATAAATTTCCCGCCTTTTTTGATTTGAAAGTAAAATTAACGTTTTTCATTTGTTGGAATTCTATTCATTTTTATTTATTTGATATTTCAAATGAAATAGAACTAGCATTGAGATTATGTTCGAAATTGTGTATATAGACGTGGAAGATATTTACGATTTCGTGAACACTGAAGTAAGTTATTGTAGCACTGTTTATGCCTCTCCGCGGTGCTCTTTTTCTGAAGACGCGATATTCTCGGACATTGTGGAAGCCCCGAACACACATTTCGAAGACAGCTTGTCAAGAGAATCATCCTGCGCAGGCGACGACAAAATTGATGCAAATCATTCATTTGTTGACGTGCGTTGTTGTGAGAAGGAAATGGTGCGCGAAGTACGTTAAATTCGAAATAAAATAAACTTTATTCACGATTGCAAAACCGAAATAACAAAACAAAATTATCTTTTAATATTGTTTAAAATACATTATTTATTTGTTATCAAAAATTACTAAAACTATTTTGAAAAAACACTTCAATTTCCCGCTGTTTACACAAAGTTAGAAATTTGAATTTTTCAAATAATAATGAGTTTATAATTTATTGGAACAAAAAATAGTTAAAAATATGAATTTGCAAGATCATTTAAGATGATTACATTTTTCGTAGGATCAATTTTGGCTGGAGGGAGCGAGACAAAAAGAAAAAAGAGTATCTAAAGAAATTCGTAGTTTTTCAAGTAATTAATTTCATGATTTAAATCATAGATTTGCAACGAAAGTCCGAGAAGGGTATTTTGAAATAAAAAATAACATCTAAATGTAGTCAAAAGTCTTGATTCGTTAATTGGAGCGTCGGATCCGAGAATACCAAAGCATGCGAGCAAGACGAATGCATTCACGCTGGAGCTCTTCAGTGTGCAAAAAAGCACGAACGTGCGACGCGATAAAGAGTTCTTACAAGTCGCCTTTGAATGCTTTTCTGACGCAGAATATTGCGCTTTACTTCTTCCTTCGAATATACCTTTTTTCCCTCTGCTGATACATTTCATGGTATTATTGAAACTCATATCATCTTTAAATAGATGCATTAACGCGATTCAATACATTTCTTTTTAATTTGTTGATTTTTTAATAGTTAAGCTTATTTCAAAGATTATGTATTAACATATTTGAAATAGTTAATCAGTATTAATTGTGTTTCATAAATTTAAATATGAAAGAGATTGGGTATTTTTTTAGAACGTTCCTTTAAAAAAAGATAAAGATTATCCCTTCGTTTTATATTTAATGCACAAATCATCATTGAATGCTAAACTCTACGTTCGAGAAACTTCATTAGAAGATTTGAAACACATAGACACGCTTTTAATTGAATTATCGGTGGAGCCATGTGTTATCTCCTCTGTTGAAGATGTTTTAATTGATGAAGAATGCGAGAAATATTGTTACGTTTTAATAAACGCTGAAAAAATCATTGGCGTTATTACACTCAGGTAACACTAAAAAAATGTATTTATGTTGTGAAATGCAAATTAAATTTACATACTTTTTCTGAATTTAATTTTATTCAATAATTTTTAAATCTGAAACAATAATGTAAAGTTAAAATTTAGTAATGATTTAAGAAATATTATAATTAAATTTGATATCCGTATTTTTGTCTTTTGTATTTCATTTTGTTCTTAAGTTTTTGCGTTTGTACTTGTTCCAATCAAAAATATGGAAAAATCTCCCACATCAACGAACGCGTCGTTTGATATTAATGCGTGTGAAACGCGAACATTGACTGGATCACGTCAATCAGCGTTATAAAAGCAACGATCTTTTAGTGTGGAAAAGGAGGTCGACTTCCTGCGCAGGAACTATTACATCGACTGTTTCGCGTCGTCGTGCGACTCAGCCTCTCGAATCCAAGGGGTTCTGCTTTACTCCGTGATCAAACCGATCTTTGCCGCTCACGGTAGATTGTTCTTGCGTGAAGTCATGCGACTCGGCAGCACGTCGCAGATCTATCACAGATTTTATCATGATCAAGATCATGTATCGGTAACCATCAATTAGAAAAATCATTTTTCCAAATATTTACAATTTGTACAACTATCAAATTTAAATTTACAGTTATTAATTTCAAATTTAATGGATATTAGACAAATTTAATATTCCAATATTTTTCTTGTAAAGTAAATGAGCTTTCAATTTTAATGATTAAAGTTTAATCGTTTGAATTTTGAACATGCTCAATTTTGAATTTTTAAAATATTGAACTTTTTGATATATGCTTGTTGGAATTTGAATTTTTTGAAAATTTGATTTCCTTTTTAGTCGTGCAAAATTAGCGATCAATTATGTCTAAATTGGATGACAAAAGTACATCCGCGTGTAAAAACACACGATTCGTTGCAACATTATTTCACATCAAGGAAGGAATGCGCTGGAGAAAAAAGTGCATTGTTTGTGATAACTCCACGACTCGCCACGATACCGCGCGAAGATATCAATATGAAAATCGTTGTTGTTGGTGCTTCGGATTGCGGACTCGCTTTCACGGAGAATTTAGCTTTAGGGTGAGATAGTTTCAAGTTTTCATCCGCCCTTTTTTGTTAGTTTTTTATCATCTGGTGATATCATTGGTACCGTTTTATCGCTTTCATATTATTCATGCGTAAACAAAAATTTTTTATTTTAATATATAATTTTGTCGATGAATTTGAATTAGTTAGAGTAAAAGTAATAATTGAATAAAGAGAGAAAAAAACAAATTCACTTTGTTTTTAATTTATTTATTTAAATTTATTTATTTTTATTTTAAATTTATGTTAATTTAAATATATTTTCATTTTTTAGACTGACCTCAGATTACGAATGTTTTACCAACATAACAGTGATATCGCAAAATGAGTTTCCATTTAAAAAGAGAAGAAACCTGATTCATAAGAAAATGATTCCATTTAACGGGCTTTATTGTTACGATTATGGAGTCATTTCTAGTATCAGAAATTGTTGTCGTTTTATCAAAGGAACTGTCGTTGAAATCAATAGGTATCTTTTTTTCAATTTCTTTGTATCAAACAATACAATTTATTTTATTATTTAATCATCAACCAAAAAAAAAAAAGAATTAAGTTGAAGAATAGTTTTTTCCAAATTTTACATTTTCCTGTTTTTCTTTATTTAGAGAACAAAAATATATTATCGTGGAAAATGTTGAAATTTTTTACTATGATTATTTGATATTGACTTGCGGATTGACAACGTCTAAACCAGAACGTTTGAGAAACATAAATAAAGATGTCAGAGATCCGTTTAATTATTTAACATTGGATAATGACGCGGAAGCTACTGTTTGCATAAAAAAAATTAAAAAATTAACTAAAGGGTTGAGAAAAGAAAGCGATTTTTTAAGATGTGAGTAAAATATGGAATAAAGTATAATTAAAGACAGGGAAAGTTTAAAATTACTTTTTTGAAATAAAAGGACATTATTTGATTTTTAACATTTAACACAGATGATATCATTATTTATGGAAACAGTATAAATTGTTATAGCACATTAAATGCTTTTTTTCAATTGGGAGTGGAAGAAAATTGGATAACTTGGATAAAACCTACAAAAAAGTGTGAAGATATTTATGAAATTTTTTTTAACGACCAAGAGGTAAATGGAATTTGCAATTTGTATTATATTGTAGATTAAAGAGTTTATGAAACTTAAGATATAATTTCAATAAATTTAAGTCAAAAATGAATTTTTAAATTTAGTTTTTGACTAAATTTAAAAATTGCAGTGCTGAATATCTACATTTTTATCCAATTTCAGCATTAAAAATTTGTCCTTTAGTAACAAATAATTAATACATTTATTTTTTATATAAAATTGAATTTTAAATAATAAAATATTTGTTCTATTGAAGAATTAGATATTAGACTTTATTATCTTAATTAAATAAGATATAAATTATAATTAATTAAATAAAGTTTTGCATATCAAATTTGTTTATAAAAATTATAATTAATGTTTTAACAACTATTTTCATTGTTACATCTAAGGAAACTTATTTAGCAAATAAAATAATAAGTCTAATAAATAATCTTGAATAGTAATAAAAATCATCATAAAAAGGCTGTACACCTAATAACTTGAGATGCAGCTGATGATACAATTGGAATTTCTAAAAGGTCGGCGATACCGCGTCGAGAGCAATTGGCGCGAGAGACGTCACAATCTATTCTGAACAACTCATCATCATAGATTTATTCGCCCCGAAATGATCTGCGAAATTTTCAATTCCAACATTTAATTTTTCTTTTAGTTTTATTTATGAAAAATAGAAAATGACAACAAAAGAAAAAAAGCTTTTTCAAATATAATTTAAATTTGAAAAAAAAATGAAAAACATTTTCAAATAGAAATCAATTAGTCATAGAAGAACAAACTTTATAACAAAATCGATTATTACATTTTTTTAGTTTTGTATTTCGAGTTCATTTTTGTATTCAGTATAGTTAGTTCGCGAAATTCTGCTCTTATTTTGATTTTACGTCTGACATTTCCCAAAGGTCACCGATGCAGTGACGAGGGCAATTGACGCGAAAAACGTCACGGTCTATTCTGGATGGGACGTAATTGATTGGTCGGTCCAAAACTGTCCGAACAAATACACTAAACTTATAACTACTATCACCATAGTTTGTGGTTCACTTAAAGAGATAATTCCATGTGACGCATTCATTAATCTTAACAATACAAAAGAAGTGTTTGGAAAAACTGCAAATGGTAAAAATTAATTCCTTTATTGTTAGTTTTCAAATGTTAAACAATTTTTAATATTAAATTATTTTAATGTTAGAATTCAATTTTGAGAAAATATAAACTAAGGAAAATTTTCAATCATTAATTAGTGAAAATTAAAAAAAATTTAAATCCAAATTTGAGTATTTATTTAGAGAGATTAACGTTAGATTGAATGAATTAAAAATGAACATTTTTGGGCAAATTTTCTTCACAAAACTGTAGCTATCAAAAAAAGTGGACTCGTATTAGTTAACAACCGTTTGGTCATCGATCTCAACTTTCATACTGTCGATAGCCATATTTTTGGCGCTGGCACACTAACGAAATATTCGAAGAAATTTTATGCAGATTCCTGGGAACACAAGAATTACAACCAAATTGAAGTTGGCAAAGAGGTTGTAATCATTCTGTTTACATTTCTTTGTTACAATCAGCTTAAATATCGGATTTAAATTGAATTTAATGGTATTAAAAATTTTTTTTTTACAAAATAATTAAGTTATTGAGATAAAGAGAATTATTTAATGAATTAAATAATTCTCTTTAAAATAATAAGTTTAATGTAATTTAACTTAGAAACATTTTTCTAATCATATATTTGTTTAAATTTTTAATCGTATGATAACTTAATTTCAAATTTGATAATTACAGCTTGCAGTTTATGTTAAAAAAATTATAGAAGATCAAACAAAATTGGAGATTCAACCAAAACATAATTTAAAAGATGAAAAAAGAATAACTCCAAGACACTTTTTAGAACCCATAATAACTTCTTGTGTTTTACCTGGTGAATACTTTTATTTACACGTGAAAAAATCGATCACAAAAATTTGCGATGAAGAATGCTCATGCGTTAGTAAAATTAATTACTATTTTAGTGTTTTTAAAATTCTAATTTTGAAATAACGACTTAATAGTATTTTTTATTTTTAAAACA
>JABFQD010005625.1:0-10535 GCA_022817045.1 Psix sp. ZL-2020
TGCTAAACATCAAATTTACTCTAAATATTTGTATTCAACTTTATTTTTATTTTATAACAATTGTTGCCTCGAGATTATCACCATTTAGTATGTTTGTTTGATCAGTGAAATTATATAAAATGAGTATATTTTTTAATTTTCATTTCAAGGTTTTAATAGTTCACTGGTTTTTCTAACAATCGTACATTGTGAACCGAAACAAAATGTTAAACAAATAACAAAACCTTTTATAATATCAAAACTGTATATATCAGTTGCTCGTGAATTGTAAATAAATGTGTAGCGTTCATTTGCACTTTTGTTAGATCGTTCGAAATCCTCTTTCCCTGTTTTTGCGTATCACTCCCGTATTTCCTATTACAGCGCCACGTTAATGGATGCAAATTTCACTTTGTAATGGGTATGCCGCAACTGTAATCGCTTTTAGAACATCATGCTTTTCTGTTTCATCAATTCGCGTACCAAGTTTGTGTTTATAAGCACGTAAACAGAGGTGTTAAACCGACTGTCTGACAACTCTGATAATTGCTTTGCCTGTAAAATCCGTTACTAGCTTGGACTGCCAGCACTGTCGCGCAACATTAGAATAGCGACTGCCCGTTGCTATCCGTTGAAATATGTCAATTGCAGGTTACAGAAGTCCGAGCAAAATTCTCAGGTGACCGGCTATTTAGCTGTCCAAGTTCGTGTATGAAATCCAATAAGTTGTTACAATTTTCCTACATCCCGATGCCACTTGAGACAAATGGACCCCCACCTTAACAAGAAGCTTCTAAAACACAATTAGACTTTAATCGAATTTCACTACTTATAACATTATACGAGTCGTTTCATTTTGGAACTTGCTTCACGTGGGAAAAATGTTCCGCGTAATCTTATTTTGATGTTGTTTAGAACTCCTGGAGCATACCTTTCTCCGAACCAAATGAGTTTTTATTAAGGGTACGCGTGTGCTTCCCTATTCACTTTTGGCTATTACATAATTCACCGTGAAAAACATTTCGATTCTAATTCGTCAGAAATGACTCAATGGCAATGATATTCAGTTTCACTTTCAATCAAGGTATAAAAGATTTATTCCATTGAACGCAAGAATCTTTTATTTCATTATTAATGCTTTGTATATAATATATCGGTAGAAGAAAAAAATGATTAACAGTTTGCTTCTTGCAAGAAAATCGTTTGAAGTTTATAAAAAAAGATATGGTATCAAACAGATTTAACATTTCACGTAGTTAAAAGTTGAAAGGTCGCCAAACGAAAAAATTGAAGAAGCTTTTCGGCGTTTGCTACTGGCATTTAACTGTTCTGAGAACGTATTTCGGTCTGACAGACTCACATTCAACAAATGACTCTGCAGACGACACTTTGTGTGAAACGTCGGGTCGCCGCGAAACAAGTGCGAAAACTCTCGTACGTGTTGGACGAACTTTCACGGACCGTATGGAAGCATGTAAAAACGAGCAAAACTAATTGGTAAATCCAAAACCGATAGAATTGTGTGGAACAAACTCGTCGCGTGTCATGTATCAGGCACACGTGCTTTTAATAACTTGAGAATATGCGCGCGAAGAGAAAAGGGTGACACGAGTGCTATTTACTCGAAGTAACAGAAAACGTTGCCGAATTTAGAATTGCCGTCACAATAAATTGCTCAGTTGTCGGAAACGAGCAAAATTAATTTACCGACATCAAAACACACAAGTTTTTCTCAGCATCACTTAAGATGTATTTTATTTAAAAAATCTGTAAAATGTTGAATGTCTAATTTCAAATTCAGTATTATTCTAACACTAATTCAAAATAGGTGTCTATTGTTACATCATGGGGATTTTGTACTTGCACATGTTGCATGATTAAATTACAGTAATAAGATAATACAAATTAAACAGTATTTTGAATGTTATTTCAAAAGAAAGTGCATACATTTTTTTTGTTAATGTGTTAGATAATTTACTTTCAATTTGTCAGAAACATATCAACGTTCTATTCATATAAAAAAGATGTTCCCATTGTGTTGACCAAATCTAGAAGTTAGATTGCAATCGTTTTCTTATGGCCAAGGCTATCCATCTCGATGTCGGTAGATTGAGATTTCAATTGACTGAGGCTAAATCCTTAAGGTGGCTTTGAAGTGATTCCATGAAATTATGAGCCTCTGTTGAGGATATCGATGACAATCCTTAATACTGATATCTAATTGATATTTAAAGATTATTGGCAATTAATATCTTGAATTTATTATGCAATGTTCATTCAATAAAACCAATTTTCTATGAAAGGATTTTACAATTCATTTTGGATGAACTATGTTTCTGTTCTTAACACGTAAAAACTATTAAAGCAGTAAAAACTATACCGCGTGCAATGTTAATTATAACACATCTGATAATACCAACGAAAATAGTATGTTATGTAAATTTTATAATATAATTATTATAACATTATGATTCAAGTGTTTTCATTTATATTATTAGACAAACCCTGCGTATGTATGGTCAGCTACTTGAACAGTTGCGTGCAGTAGTATAAATGAAGTTCGTTTGTACAACAATAAAACAATACTGGATTTTTTATATGGTACTAGAAACAAGTCAATGTCGATTGTTTAATGTTTATCCAATGTTAACTGTTAGTTAACTGATGCTCTACCAGTACTAGCTCAACATGGATTATGAAACGGACATTGTTTCGAGCATACAATCAATCTAATCATGACATCAATATGATATATATCGAAACAATAGTGTGGTTACCCGACTTTGTTAGCAACTATTAAACGAAAATGAGCCATATTCTATTTGCCAATAAGATGGATTTATGAAAAAATTTAAATGTTTGTTATTTAAAAACTTAACAAAATATGTATTAATAGACTAATCAATTATATTACATCTCTGATTTTTTTATACTATTGTGATCACTATAGCTAAATTCGATTGTTACTTCTTTATACTCAGGACTGAGAACTGATTGTTTATTTAATTGAAATGTGAATGTTATATGATTTTTAGAAAATTCATCTTGACAGTCTTATCAGTATGTTCCAACAATTATGACTGTATTACACTGTTATTAAATTTCTTATAATTAACATACCTCGAACACATGAAATTGTATATTTTTTCATCCCGTATGATACTTTAATATTTCTATAAAGATAATATGCATAAATTATTTCTAACAATATCTCATTAGATAAAATATTCTACATGAAAGACGAGAGCTTCAAAGATCCTTGTTATTCGCAATCCTGACAGTAAATCACAAACCAATATAGGCGAATGGGAGGAAATCCTTAAAAGCCGAAAGTGTGTTCAGTTCATGCACCATCATGAGTTGGACTGAATCCTAGCCGTAAAGCTACAGCTTGGCAGAATATCTCATTTTAATGTTTGTCTAATCTCTGAATAGTGGTTTGTTTCAGTTTGCGCAAGCTGACGTACACAGACAAAATCTGATACAAATATTCATCATAATATAGACGAAAATTAAATTATCTTTGACGACACAACAATTCTCCAAGCGCATCATTCAACGAATTTCTTGTGTCATAAATAAATTTTGAGATAATATGCATTCGTATAGCAAATAAATGCGTGACTTGATTTGTTCTCTCTGCTTTTCACGTTACTGTGACGGAACGTCGACGTGCGCAATAATTAAACAATTTGCCTACAGATAGACTTTTTAGAGTAAAATATTTCGCACTCATTACCCAGTCTTGTTGGACTCGATATTACTATGCATAACTGCATAGCTTCTATATTAAAGTCTTCTGCGGTATGCTTGCGTGATTAAAAATGTTGTCACGAATTTCCGACATTGACTTTTAGAATAACTCAATGTGATAAGTGATTTCAAACTGCTGCTTTCGACGCGATAAATTAACGTCCTTTTTAATAGGTTTAAAGAACATGATAATTAGACACTTACACGCGCTTATTAATGCTTCCAGACAGTAGTAAATTGTTCACCTTTTTATGAGCTATCGATCTCGTTTCCCGACACTTGGGTATAAAAAATGTCCTTTGTTGCGAACATTATTGACGAACTAATAAATAATAATTCTCTTCCGCATTATTAAGCGCCACGTATTGTTGACAACTATATTGCTTTTCCTCGTCAAACGTCATTATCTTGATACTCTAGTATTATTAAAATTGCATGGAAAACGATAATTAAGGCCACGAGACACTACAGAAAACATTTCTCCGAAAATGATTTCATTTTAAAGTATTTCGTTGGAAATTGTAAAAATTATAATTGGAATAAAAAAAATATATGAGGTGTTGCTCTGACATGTGACATTCAAATTGTGCGTTCAAATTGACCAAGAGTAATGTATTCTTAGAAATTGATATTTTCATGCAAATTTGTATTTTTATACCGGAAAAAAAACTTTCACAATCCTTGGAGTTTCTTTAACTGTATTCTAATTATGTTATTAAAACATTTTAAATCATAGCAAAATGTAATTGAAAGTTTATAATTAATTTAGAAGTATAATACTAAAAATTCTACTTTTATTTATGAAAATAATTGTTATAAACTAATTATTTTGCCTGTGTAGTAACAATATTTTTTCTTATTTGAAAAAGGCAATTCCTATAGAAATTAACTGATATGATTTTTGTCATAATCTTTGATTATAGTCTAAAGTCAATACTCTTATATAAAAGTAAATAAGATGCTTTATCATACAGAACACAAATATGCAATTTTCTTTGAACTGTCTGATACGTTCTGAGACCTATTCACGAATATCATTTGCATAATTACAAATTTTGCCTTAATCCGACGTACAGTGAGTGAAGCTTGGTTGATTTCGATTGAAATTCAATAATCGCGACATCGTTCTCCCATAATACTAGTCTTATTTCACATCAAAAGAAGACTTCGAACGCTCTTTATGAACTGTCTTACATAAATTATATTACGCATGGGTTTCACATGCGCAGGCACTGTCCTAATACAGCAAAGGAATCATCAGAGACGAGACGACAGCGTTTGCTTCTCTACGTCGAGATTCAATCTACGGATGTTGGTATATGAACATTGCTACAAGGCGACGTCGAGTTTACACCCTCACCTTGACTTTGCCCGTGCGTTTGCATTTATCCAGTTGATAAAGAAGTGCGTGGTTTTATGCGCTCCTATCGTATTACCAACTGACTCGTCAAATCACAAAGGCGATTTGACTAAGAATAGGCGTTGTTACAGGTTACCATTTGCCATACGTAATTGAGCATTAGTATTCAAGTTCAGCTCATACCACGCTGTGTGCATATTTTTTAATGCTTCGACATTCGCTTTCAGTAGGAAGCACTGGTGTAATTGCAGTGGTTTTAGTTGTGTTATCATTGACCTGTTATTTTCAGAAAAAATAACACTCATTTAAGAGACATATATAGCATTCGATGTATCGAAAAAATTTTTGCTGTCGAGTAATGCAAATTACGCATGTAACGCATTTATTTTCTATTCGAGCTGAACGAGAAAATTTGAATAATTTTACGAATTTCAAATGTGTCATTTTTTATAAAGAACTAGCATACATATAACATGTATGATATATGGTTTTTTCCAAAAAATATTTTTATGTATCATTTATGCTTTTATTATGATAAAGCATACGAAATAAAAAACAGGTCTTGCTATCGTTTTTCTGTTTTATTTAAAACAAGACTAATTTAAATGTAATGTTTATCTTAACTTTAATATTATTATTATTGTCATTATTATTATAACTATTATTATTACTACTATTATTATTATTATTATTATTATTATTATTATTATTATTATGGATGCAGAAAATTCAGCATCGTTGATGCATTTTGGTGGTACTATCAAGACGGTGTTATGAAACGATTATTATATATTAATGCATTTTTGGATTATTATTATGCCATAGTTGAAGTATAGTTATAGCAAGGACATCGCACATAAATGCGACGTGGTTATGCCATAGCCATGTCATAGCCATAATATATTATTTGTACCACGTAATAATTACTTGGTTCATATATAATTCTAGTATAACTATATCATGATTCTATGGTATAGCTACAGCATGGCTGCAGCAGCATACATTTAATATGGCTACTGTTTGACTATGCGAGAATTCTCACTTCTACAAGAAATCCTTTAAAATATATTATAAAATTTATTAATAAAATATTTTAAAAAATAATTAATTACAAAAAACATTTTCGTAATTCGTAAATTGTATTGAACAAGTAAAATCAAAACGTAGAAAGAAGTTTTGCAACCTCTACTTCGTATTTCGCGTTGTAATTTGTTGTAATAAAAAACTTAGCAAAAGCGCAAATTTTTTCATTAAATTATATTTGTTGGTAATTCAGAAAAAAATATTTTATAACAATTTTTTTTCTTCAATTGTAATTTATTAACTAAAAAGATTTTGAAAAATTACAATTTTATTTACATATCTTGATAATGTAAAGTCTAAAAAATTTAAACTTATTGTGTAATGTCTTTCTTATTTCAAATTATTGAATTAGTCTAAAAAGAACAAAAGGTTTAATGGAATGAAATAAACATCAAATAGCCGATCGGTTAATTCGACAAAGAGCTCTAAGGAAGTAATCGTCAGGTGTCTTAGAATATAGACCACTGTCTACAGATATCTTTCCTCGACTAAAAGTACTATCTGAAATCCTGGTGGTAGTCAAAAGATGAGGGTATAAAATTCAAGTAGAGAGTTTACCAAGACTTTTATCGATCGTTTATTGATCTGGTTTTACACTGGTACAACCGACTTAAGAAATTACTGCTATCAAAATGAAATTATACTTTGATTTTCTTCATTACATAAAAAAATCGTCTGATTTATTACACCAAACCTTAAGTAATTAATGTTGTATTAGTTGTATAGAGCTCTAATTAGTTTATAAAGGCTACTAGAAAGCCATAAAATCAAAATAGTCCTTCGGAGAAGTCCCCTTGGATTACTTAATCGGGAGCAATTAAAATAGGGCCATCGCACTTCGGCCGACAATATAAAATCAAGTGGACACTTTATTATTTATTAGATCAGAGCAGATACAAATTTTGCTTCTCTGCTAAGAAAATCATAAATCTAGAAATTATTAATAAGCACAAACGAGCTGACTAAATATCAAAATAGAAGCGTCAAAAAGGTGAGTTTTCAAAAATATTAAAAAAAAAACTTTTGTACCGATGATGTGAAGACAGTTTGAATAAATGTGAGCTAATCATATAATGCATGGTTTAAAAGACCGAGATATTATTATATGAATTTGTTATGTAACGAAAATAGCATTTTCAATTTTATACATGAATCAACATTACGACTTTAATAAGAAAGATAACTACAATGTGTTGATTTCATTTCTCATCAACATTAAATTACTGAAAGTATATAATTATTTATATTAATATTTAATTATCATAGCCATCAAGCAAAATCATTATAGAATCACACTCAAATGTTTTAATTTATGTCACTTAAGGTAATCCCTTATAAAATTCTTCACATAGGAGAATCGGATATTAAGCATATGCGTTAAATTTCGTCAATTCATTTAATCTCGAAGAATTTCGCAGCTATTATAATAAAACCCTCACGTTAACAGATTTTAATAATTTCATTTCACGCAGTTCCCAACGCTGTAATCATTTCAACGTCACACATATTAACTATCTTAGGGCCCTTAATTTAGCACATTTAAGGTCTCTCCAGCTCAATAATCATAGCAGTTATTCCATCGTTTATATTGAAGTGTATAACTCGGACGTCCCTTTTTGCGGACAAACGTTAACGACAAATGTTCTAGGCTTGTAAACACTATGCGCATTCGGAAACAGGAAGGTCGCGACGCGTTCGTTTCATGATATTTGCATACGAAATTAAACGCGCGTGTTTGCAAACGGTAATGTCGTCGGTAGTGAAAAGATCACCGCCGTAGGCGCATACCGCTCGACTATGAAATTCACCGCGGCGTACGTACGTGCTACGTGCAGATATATCGGCGGCGTCGGTATGCATGTGTGGGACGCATATACCCAGAGTTATAACGCATTCCCTCTGATCCTGCCTCTTTTACGAGGATCTGGGTACTCTCTCGCGA
This sequence comes from Psix sp. ZL-2020, assembly GCA_022817045.1. Taxonomy (NCBI): domain Eukaryota; kingdom Metazoa; phylum Arthropoda; class Insecta; order Hymenoptera; family Scelionidae; genus Psix; species Psix sp. ZL-2020. The sequence goes on from JABFQD010005625.1 coordinate 8,118, forward strand.
TCAAGTCACGAAACGCTCGTCATATAACGAACAATAAATAAATAAATGCACTTGTAATTAATAATTCTTGTGTCCAGTATTTCCTATATATATATCGCAGTTTACAATTATAACTTGTTTGTCAAAAGCATTTGTTCAATTCGCTCGTTTGTCCTAGCAATGCCAGCATGATAAAACATTATAAATTTGTAAATTAAAAATCATGATTAATAACTCTTTGTCGAGATATTTAGCAGAAATACTATACTTAACGTTTATTTTCATATATTAATTTTTAACCATTAGTTTTTGTTAGTATTTTTAGTTTTATTTGTTTTTTCCAAATTTTTCATCACAATTCTAATACAATGGATTTTATCTGTAGTCATAAAATTGTTATTTCGCACACATTAAAATTTTAACTGTATTTTAGAGTGTACTTGAACATTTATTGTTTAATGAAAACTCAGTATTTATTTATAAAAAATAATGAAAAAGACTTAGCAAAAGTAACGATCATTACATTGCACGATAATGACTATATATATCACGATTATGTACGGCATCGGTGTTAGGACATTGCTTGACAAGCGTGAAATTCCCGAGTCCGTCGAGAGGGTGGCGTTGGTCGCGTTACCTTTGACGAAAGAGCGAAGTTTAAGGGCCGCTTTTGCACGAACAAAGGTGTACTTCTACTCAGCTCCTGTTCACTAACAAGAGCGCAAGCCGCACACACTCACGTTAAGTACGCTTGTCAAAGACTCATTTCCGAATTGACCAGCGGTCAGTTTCCAGGAACGCGTTATTGACGTCAAACATGTTTTCGGTCTGCAAGAAACGGACAAACGAGAGATCGCGATAAACCACTTATTAGACCCTCGAAAGTCTCGTGTGGTCAGCGTAAGATTGTCAGAATGAGCTATTGATGAATGTCGGTCAGGCAAGGCTAATTGGAGCCTTTCCCAAATCATCTCGGAAAAGGGTTTTGCTGCCAACTGCGTTTCAAAGGTCATAATACTCTAGGGAAAGAGCTAACTGAATGGGCGAGTGTATGGCAGTTTGAGAGGACACGTGACTGCTGTCCATCATCGTTTTCCAAAGCCAAAATTGTCGTAAAAATAAAGGGTCAAGGGAGGTGAGTGAAAAAAGAACTACTGTTTCTCCTTTTCTAGGTTATGTTATGGTTCTGGAGGGAGGAAGTTATTCTACTCGAGTTACCTGTAAAATAGTCAGCGAAATGACTCGGAGCTCATGAACAGCGTAATTGTTTACGCAAAATTGTTATGTCCGCAGGTTTTATCTTTACGGTGTACCGTTGATGGTACGGGGAAGTGCAAAATAGTTTCAGACGAGGATTTGATTTCTGAAGTAATGGGTATAATAGCGCGGTTTCTTATCTAAAAGGGTAAGCTATTTGAGTTTTACGTAAATTTTAATCTGGTTTACGCGGAAAACCACTCGCAATGGCGCCCTCAGGATGATCCCGTAAGATCCTAAAATTGATAATTGCAATTAAATTATGCAACTACGACCTCGTCCGGTTTTCGGGTTTCATTAAATTTGAAAAATGGCCAAATGATGTGGATTGTTTAAAGCTGTGATTAAACAAACGAGAGGATAACGGATATTTTTTTCAATCAGTGTTGCAAAATTCGACCGCAGATGCCCTGTCATTTTTTACCATTTATTATTATCGAATCGTTCTGTCGAATGATTGATAGCACGGCAGAAGAAACGAATGGGGTTACTATAGCTGCGGAGTCGTATGTCACTCAAAGAAAAAACATTTCGTTACTGCTCAGTTTAGTCATACATCAAAGTGCTTCAATACTATAAATACATTTTAAAATATCATATTATCGAATTATGGCACATTTTTTGCCGACTTTCATCAATTCTAAATGTTGTCTTATTTGATTTATAATTTTATCTTTCTCCTCACCATATTATTACATTATCAATAAATTAATATTTTCCTCTGTAAAGTATTTTCATTTATTTGACATAAAACCAATGTCTGATATGTATCAACCCACAGAAAGTAAAATGCAAGATTAAAGGCAAAACAAATCGTCAAGTTTGTTCTACGTTCAGAGGATATCCAATTTTATAATAAAATGAACTCTAAATATAACAGCCAAATAAGCAGCAGATCAAATGCGAAAGCTCTATTTTTCGTGGTCAATAAACTGAGATGATAGAAAGACTCCACGGAGTATTAGTATCAAACAAACCAGTCTTTTGAATGATCGTGACATATACAAGAAACCGACAATAAGGTCTCCAATAAAGCACGTACATATCAAGATATTCAGCCTCCCTTTGACGTCGTCCTTTGAATTGACCGTCACGTATGTTTCGCGAGCACCAGCTCGTCTTTTGCCAACTTCTTCAGCGACGAGACATGCTCGGTATCGACTTTCCCCAATTCCACCCCAA
>JABFQD010005626.1:0-10533 GCA_022817045.1 Psix sp. ZL-2020
GTTCTATTAAAATTTTAAAAATACGCATCTAAATATACTGAATTTAATATTAAATATATCATTTTTATGAATCTTATGATTTCAAGATTTACATTCTAAATAGAAACATTACTCTTTTATCATTCTAAATCTATCTTTTTAATATTAATGTTAAACTGCTTAAGATGTCAATTATTATTAATTAAATTTATCTTCCAACAATAATAATATAAACACTTTTTTATATACATACAGATTCTAAAACTTGGATTTACTAACATGTAAATATATATACGGTATAATTGTAGTAGAATATCCTCGGTCAAACAAAATTGAACTTCTTGATGATCCAGACGCGACACAACTTTTCTCAGAGAACATCGAAACACAGGATGTATTGCTCTCTGTCACACAGACTTTGTCGATCTATTAGTTATGAATATGTTGCCCACGGCGATACATGCGTGGTCGATTCCACCGAAAATATGTACGACCGGACTCTTAAGGTATAGCTATATTCGTTCCGAAATATGTCAGGTAAAGTATGGACCGTGCGAACAACCACGTGGTTGTAGCATGAAAGAGAATCGGGTTTCGAAAATGCACCTCACGTTTAGCTGCACGTAGTGTATAGACGCATTGCTCAATAAATCATTAGCAGTAAGTTTACTGATCATCATGAAGATGATAGATCTGGATCCGGCGATTTAAAAATGGAGCGCACTACAAACCCAACGTTGACTGAAGAACGAATATGATGCCGTGGGGATTCGTTGTGACACTTTCGGGGCGTTTTGATTAAGTACAACGAGAATCGTGTAGGTCAATTTTCATGTTGTGAAACTGATGATCCTAATTATGCGTTACTGCAACGACTTTCAAATTCATTTTACTTTTTATTTGTCAGAAATTAAAATGAGGCTGTGATAGATTATTGATGAGCAGGAGTATTTTTTAATGTGCCTTTAATTAGAAATTCAATCGTCGACAAATTGAGAATATGAACTTCCATTTTTTCCGCCATATCATTCAAGTATCAAATTTAACCACACAATGAACGTACAGGAGATAAAAGAATGAATATTTTATTTCAAAAATTACTCTATATATTATTATTACTCCATAGCTATGTACTTCATGTAAGTATTAATATAATTCAATAATTAATAACAAATATCATTAATTATAATTACATTAAAATATCAACTTATAATACATTGAATGAATTAAATAATATCTCTTGCATTCCAGGATATCAGGCTAATGATACAAATTTTAAAAGAAAAATGTCATCATTGACCTAAATTGCTAAAATTTGAATTTTATAATTAAAACGAATTATCTAATTAAGATACTATCAAAATAGTATTTTAAAAAATGTGTTAAAATGTGTTCCATTTTACGTTACTATAATCACCTTCAATGATAATAAAATATAATAATCATTCTTAATGATTCGTAGAAAGATTTTTAAACATTTAAATTCTCATTTTATAACATCTATTTTGTTCGAAAATGGGTCATATGAATAAAAAGAACATTTTTTATATATTGAAGCATACCTTCATTTTATCAGTCATACTTAAACATTTAAACTAAAGATATACATATCATTTAATATATGATTGATTATAAATATCATTTATTGGCTATGTAGCGAGCAAAAAGTTGCAAAACTCAAATATGTATTAAAAATAGTAAAATTCGAATTATTGATGGTAAGTAAAACAAAAACTTCCGTTTGACTTTAAAAGTGGTCTTTTTAACAAAAAGATTATAATTGGTGAGTAAGCAACTCCTGTGAGAAACGAAGAGCTTTCGTTCTTGCTCTGAACAGTTAGCGTTACGTTTGCAGAACAATGGTTACCCTCGTTCAAATTTCGCAAAGGTGCACAAGAGGTGAAAAAAGGTCGCCTGGGGGTCAACGGGGGTCAGTAGTACGACTCGGCCGTAATTTAACCGGCTGTTAAGTCGATCGTAAAGAGGGCGTCGGTATCCATCGTTGCGAGATCCCGCGTATGACTATCTTTCTCAACATTGCTGTTCAGTACTAAATCTCAAACGTGAAGAAGACATTTATGTCGACAATCAATGTACTACCAATATTCAATATTTATGCACATTGCGCTTTTACGGCGTAACTATGCCTAATGGCCCGACACCACATTCCACATTTGCCAATATCGCGACTGATTTATTTTTGTTGATCATTTATATTGCAATTGAATCAATCAAATGTGTAGTTTTTTTGCTTTTGGGTTAATGCAAAATTTATCGATCGCAATAGGATAAAAATTAAGCGAAATAATGCCGCGTTGCGTCTTATGAAACGAAAAGATTGAGCATCAAGGTGGGGGCGAGGAAGATGAAGACGAAGGCGAGGGACGAAGAAAAAGGTCGGGCGAGCGGAGGAACGGTGGGCGCGGGTCGCCATTAAGCAGACCCCCTGCCGCGTAGCCCGCGGCAACCCTTCACAAAAAACTGTAATTGGAAATACTTTTCCTCCTTTTTTCCTGAAATAATTTATGGACGTTGCGCGCTAGATTGGTTTAATTCCGCGCGCATATCAGCAGCCTTGACGTCGCGGCGCGGCATCGATCGCAGCGCCGATTATCGTCTCGCGTCGACAATCACGCCCGATAATTTGTCCGTGTCGTGCTGCGCGGGGTGAAGGGTGAGCAGAAACGGAAGGACTCGCCAGGAGCGCCGAGTGCCATTATCAATTTGCGTGATTTTCAAGATTTATAATGAAGACGCAATGAGTGGCTGGTGTGTACGTGAGTCCGAACTCGTCGACAACGGGCCGAGCTAATCGACGGAGGCCTTGTAGTAATTATAACACCGCCACCCAGAACGCCATGAGGCCAAGATAATCGTGCTCCGCGATGTACCTATACGTATCAATTGACAGCCCGCTTACATTGCCCGTGTGATCGATAATTATCTTTTGAAGTGGCAGCTCATTCGCTCGCTCATACTTTGACACATCATCTTTTAAGCTTCCGAAGTCGTGTACTCTCATTCATTATGATCCCTCGACGCGAGCTCTGTAATTTAAAATCAAACGAGTTCGTTTGATGGCTGATCTATTTTTCATCATTTTTCATCCTCTGTCGGCTTCGGTCCAACTGTATACAAATCAATTACATCAATTTCGGTTGGTGCATCCTCTCGCTTGTACAATAAACACTCCAAATGACTCAACTTTGATATCACTTTGCACAATGTTTCAACCTTGATATCGATACCAACTACTCATTATCATTCACGTAACACTTCTCCTGCGGTGCTAAATTTCTCAGTACGAGTAAATGAGAGAACCAACGGTATTGCACAATTCAAAAAGGCCGAAATTTCATCAGTTTATCGTTTATCTGTCGTTTCGAAGAAAAATCGCTGTTATGTCGGCGCGTCGCATTAACGATCAATAGTAGTCGTATTAAGTTGAATTTGCACAATCGCCAGGAGAAATATGCTGCATAATTTAACATATTCAAAAGCATCTTGGTTGAAAAGCGGAAATACACTAGTATTACACTCGATAATTAATAGTCCTCGGACATCTAGAGTTACGGCCATACTCGGAATTGTGAATTTGAATGCTGACCGCACAAGTGGCGAAACACTGGCCGATAAAGTTAAATTCACCTTGCGCCGTTCATTCATAAATATCCTCCCCGGCACCCTCGCTCTGCGACAAAAAGCCTCCAAATATTGTAAATATATTCACTAACGAACAAAAACTGTGAACCAGACGGCGATAAATCATTGTTCTATGAATATTCAGCCTTCCGTGCATAATCTGACTATCTATCGAGCATCGAGGATGCCGATAGGACGTTCGCCAGATCGTCACTCATCTAAATTAGATGCGAGGGATCTTGTGATCACTCGATCGTTCGACTTGTCACGCGTGCCTCGTTGCCAAGGACCTTTCCCGACGTCTATAATATCAATAAAGGATCAAATTTCAATCCCACTTCTGGTTTCGGGGGCATCGATCAGTTTCAATGCTGACCAACAAGACGTATCGAAAGGCGCCGTGTCAAAAGTACTATGCTAATCATAGACTGTAAAAGAAAGTCGAAATTGTCAAAAAGATCGGATAGATTAAGTTTTTGAATATACCAAGTTAGATTTGACTTTGCAGTTTCGCACACATTTATTGGAAATAAAAATAAAAAACGGTGAAATTCAGAGAATAATTAAACATCGAAAATATTATAAATTTTATCAGTTATTTTAATGCAAAAATAGTACAAAAAAGATATGTGTAATAAGATTCTAATAATTTAATCGACGTGAGTATAAGTTATATGTTATAACAATGGTAATGATTTCTGTAATTAGGCATACGAATATTTCTTTTATAAAAAAGAAGAAAATATAGTAATTGTAATGAAAAGTACACTTGCTATTATTCTTATATCTAATTATATTAAAACTTCTAGTACTTTTATTGATAAGAGATTCTTCATTCTTACACGGAGGGAAAATGAGTTTTAACCATATCAATTTTATATGAAAGTGAGGACATTGTACATAAGTCAAACCAATTATTACTACCCAAAAAAATAAAATTCGCATGATTCATTATTAACTTTACAAATAAAGTTAGAATCTTTATCATTTTTTTATCAAATTTTGCTTTTCTGGTAGTAATTTTTATATTTTTTATATTTTTTTTTATATTTCTACAATATCCTCACTTCCATGTAAAATTTGTAATTATTCGATTTTTTTCTCTAAGTGTACTGAGATTTTTGTAACTGCCACAATTTGAAGTATATTCAAACAAAAATTGATATCTCTATAATATACATGAGCAATATATTTGATATTACTGTGTCATACGGAATGATTAATGATGACAAAAAATCTAAGCTGTAACTGTCTAAATAAATATTGAATAAATATTTAAATACTATTTTCATGCTAATTAAAAACGTCATATCTGTGTAATTAAAGAATTGCATTTTTTACATGATATAGAATTTTTAATTAGATTCTTATTTATTACAATATTTATCAATACATTTTAATTCTTTCTAGATATTTTATTTGTAACGCTGATTGATAAAAATAATAAATTGGTATAAATTACATTTCAAAAAAAACTCATTCTTTTATAAACATGATATGATGAAATATGAAGATTGTCTTCAATTCGTTTCCACCCCCATTTCGAATCTTTTATTCGAACGCTATTCCAAATGATCGAATAAGCTTAGAGTCACCTTTATTGGACACCTAAATCAATCTATTTAACGCATCCAACTGTGGAAAGCCGAAATTCAAATGAAAATCGTCCTTTGAAAGGCAACACATAAGGGCGCGCTCAAAATTAAAGTCGGGCATTCTTCTAAAAAGGCATCGCGTCTTAAATCATATCCTAGCGTCGATGGTCCATTGTGCTGGTCGAGCAAGTAAGACAAGGCGTTCGAGGAGGCGCAAAAGTTGCGCCGAAAAAAGGGAACCCAACAACAAAGAGTGGTTGGCAGTTTCTTTTTCTACGGCGCGTAAAATCTTTTCTTAAGATGTCACTTATTAATTCCGCCGCACTCTCACTCGCAAGAAGACGAAGAGGCAAAAAGTCGGAATAGTCCCTGAACGCGAAGAATTTTGTGAGACAGAAGGCATCATCGATAGACAGATCATGGACGGGCGGCTAAAGGTCAGAAGATCCTCGCTACCTGAGTGGTTTCAGCGTCATGGGCCAGGAGCGCAGGACTTTCAGCCCTTTCCATCAGGAACAACGATTAATAATCGACCATTTCTTCTGCCAACTCTATGTATCAGTTTAAAACACGAAGAAAAACCACAAACCATGAGACGCTTTTGGCGAAGCAGTTCGTCAAAATGGTTCCAAAATGAGCGCAGCAAACAGTGACCCCCCCGTTGAGTCAAACGAATAATTTTGAGGGGGCATAATGGTCTAGATATGTAAGATACGCTTCAATCGTTCGAATGATTTTATATTGCGCTTAATCTCGACAAAGATCACTTCACATGTGTTAATGCAGTACAATATATATGAAAGGTTGATGTGAATGGAACAACAGAATGTCAAAATCTAAACGCAAGTCAAAATAATGTGCTGTTAATTAAAACTTTCACTTTTTTATGTCTCTTAATGTTACAAATAGCAAAAAATTATATGAATTGTTATTTTGGAACTATTGAGAAAAAATCATTTTGAAAAACAATTGTACATAAAAACAAAATTTCATGCACGTAATATAATATTAATATTGCTATACGTAGACTATACTTGATGAAAAAGTGACTCAACTTTTATGAACGACTAAAAAAATGTATAGAATATCAATAACATCATGTATTATGAAATTAAAATGTTTTGTTTTTCAGTACTGTAGTGGCAAATATTTACGCAACTTCACATAAATTTTGAACGTAATGAACCAAAATATAGAAATAATATATATGCTTATTTATTCATACACATAACTTAAGTTAATAATTATCATATTTATTAGTGTTATAAATGAATACGTTCACAATACGTTTTAAAAAGTACTCCAATTTCCAATATCTTATGTGGCATGTAATATTTATCTGTGATATTTTGAAATATCAAAAACAGTTGAAAATAAAAAAAAAAGTTTTTACAGCATATATACAAGATATAAGTAACTCTATATAGGACCAAATAAGATATACTTATTCTTGGCTCGAGAATATAGAAAGTTTACACGTGAAACGAAGGACTCAAATTTCATTAAATCTGTGAATGGTACAATCAGATTTTTTGAGTTAATTAATCTAAAACGAAGAAATGATGTTTTATCTGAAAATGATTATAACTTGTTTTGTACTTTTGTAATTATCGAAAGTCATAAGCTTCTAATGAGAAACATGAGAGTACCCGAATTTATCAATAATAGAGACAAGAGTCTGTGAGTTTATAAGAGAATAGAATGAAAAAGTACGACTAAGAAGAAGCCAAAGAGAATCGCGGTGTCCTGCTGCGCACTGATGGACCGAAGGTATGGGTCCTACTCGATTTCCGTAATTAGCTTTTTCGTTCGGTGCCAATTACGCCGCGACTGATTTGCATAACGGCCTCTGTTAGGTAGGTCAGGCTAATGAATGCCAAGGGTTGACGGATGCTGAGGCTGTCAATTTGAAAAAATGCTCCAAGCCACCGCTACATCGTGGCCCGACGCCCTGCTGCGTAAAATTGTCTTTTGCCTCCGCGAACTGGCCACAAGGCAGCGCGCGCGGCCTGGCGACTATGTAATTATTTAGGCAGCTATAACTTATACCAAAACCTAAGTCCGATTTCGATTTCGAATGTGCTTTATCAGACAGCCGCTTGCCATAAATCCATGTACCGCGGAAATGATTTCGCACCCCTTATTTTATTATAATGGAAATGTCTTGTCTTATAGCCAAAGCTTAACGGCCACTTAAATCATGTAACTCGATCAAATTACATTGGCAATTGCCGCAAATCTTCGCAGTTCGCACAAAATGAACACTCGCGATCTTTCCCTCGACCGAACAATGTCGAAACTCGTTGATCTTTGTCAAATAGTCGACATTTCGTGCGGCCATCCCGAAGCACCTTTGAGTCGTTGATTTAGCCGCGGGAAACTGAGTCCCCACCCACGCGGCGTGCAAACGAGCTCGGATCGTTAAAGTTCAGGTGTCTTATTTACAATCAACTGCTTACAAGCCCACGCGAGAGGAATAGTTCACCACCTACTGTTAGAAAGCTACTAACGCGGCGGTGCGGATTTTTGTTTCCGCAGGCTACGGATGCGCAAGTTGCTCAGTGATTGGACCATTGTCGAATCGGCGTAATGACGAGTGCCAGGCATATATAACCAAGTCCTATTTTTGTCCGCACTCGCGCGTTACCGAGGGCGCTGTGCGTCGAGAATGATCGGTACATTAAAAAAGCTAATTACAGGTGGATTCTCGGAGTCTAGGCTAGATGAGACCATTAACGCGCAGCGGGGCACCTCGACACCCTCGTCCGTTACGTGAGTGGACGGGACGAGAGAGGGGCCAGTTTGGCGAGAGCAGTAAAACAAAAAACGAGAGTCATATTACTCATCTACATTTCACTCTCGAACACGCCACTTTATACCCTTCGAGTTGCCGAGCGTCCGCTGTCCTAATTCTTCTGCCGTCACGCATTTATGGTACGACATAAAATTTGGATTCCATCGCGAGGCACACACAACTAGCCTCGGGAGTCGCGTTAATTATCAACCCAACTCGGGTTTGATATCAACTGTAACTCATCGTGAAATTGAACGCATTTACGTTTATTGGCGACTTGTGCTTGGCACCCCGTGTTCTCAGACTAATAGACCCCTCGCATTGTCTCATCTTTATTTGCGATGCGCTTGCGATTAATGAGCCGAGCCGAAGTTTTTGCAACTTATAAACCCGTTTTCGGAGGAAACTCATGATTACCTTAATTTCGTTAGCTATATGACATAACGACTTTTACGACTCGATATGCATTTGTTTATCGAAAGTGTCCTTAAATGATAGTACGATCGGAGGCAACACAGCAACGATGGGCCGATTGTTCGGTTCCCATCGTCGATGATTAATTTGTTCTACATGCTAAAAAACCCTAGTGGTACAAAGAGTGGAGCATAAAAAGACAATTACGAAGATGCACAATAGTGAATCAACAGGCCATTGTCGGCGAAATTAGGCAGTGTCCCTGTAGTGATCGCTCATAAAGGTCTATTGATAAATACCTCGAAATGAGCGTCCGACGTTTTCGGATAGAATGCATATCATTAACTGTGCCTGGATCATCCACTGGCATCAAAGACAATGTAGACTCATCGCCACCGACGTTGCACCAAGTCAAACGATGAGCTTTCGAAATTCCAACGTCTCAGATGGACAGCCCGAATTCACGTGCTATAAGTTACAAAAGCAGCCAGGCTTTTTGTCCCGCCACAAAATTCGATCCGAGATCAAAGGCGTCGCTCGATAATCGATCGATCGCTTGCATCGCCGGTGACAGTCTGAAACAACATAGGTTGGCATTCGACAAATTAGGCTTTCGCATCCACTTTTAATAGTACAAATTTTCGTAACCAAATTAGACCGTCGATTGATCACGAATCGACCCGGTCGAGTAGTCAATCGGGCTTCAAGTCGTGACTCGACAGAAGATTCCGTTTCTCATTACGTGAACGCTTTCCTGTAGCCCGGATGTCAAATCCGTCTGGCATGACACCATCTCGCGCATTCAACCCGCGAATAAAAGACCTGACAAAACAGCCGGCAAAGTTGAGCTCGTGTCTTGCTAACGGCGTAATTCGTTCGTTCCATTTTAAGGCCTCTTTAATATCCAGGTGAGAACGAGTCTTTCGCAATCTTCGCGGGCCTATTTTACATGGCGATGTCCTTTGTGTTTCGGCATACCCGGAGGCCCTGGAACCGCGCTTCCTCTTCTTTCGCGTCCCATCTAATAATTGGTTTTGTTGAAAACCGCACTCCGCGACGAATCCGCCGCTTCATCCATCCTCATCCAACCTCCTTCCTCCCTCACTCTCATTGGACCGCTGTTCCAAACCCGTTGGAACCCATCGGATCCTTTTTCGCGAGTGTTCCTTCCTCTTTGGTTCTCTCGGCACTGCGTGCTTTCTCTCGCGAGCCCCCTCCCATCCCATTGACTCGGCCACGTGGGAAACTTGAGCATATTTTTACGTTTCGCCATTCACGTGGCCCACTATAACAGATTATTTCTCGGAATTGAATAATAGAGAAGGATAGTCGCTCGTAATCACAAGGACCAAATAAGCGTGGAGAATCATCATCAAAGTTTCGCAAGTCGCGCGCTCTGTCTTTGCTTTGTCTGCACGAGTTACACGCTATCATTGAGGTTCATCTCAATAGTAGTCAAGAGCAAAAGCAAATCGCCTCGCTTGCGCTCAAAACAGTGTGACACATCAGGAAGAAGAAACCGTGACAAAAGCAAAGACACATGGATATACGTCCGTTGTGATGAAGACCGATTTTGTTGAGTACAGATGAACTCCAATGTGTTTATCGCACAACTTAATTGAGATCATTAAACGGTGTGATGATTCTATAATAAAATAAATGTAGTATGAAATTTCTATATATTTATAGAAGGAGTGAAAAAAATTCGCTTTTAATAAAAAGAAGCATCTATAATAATTATCACATTTGAAGTTTATAAAGATATACAAAATAATATTTATAAATCATATATGAATGTAAGCATCTGATTTTCAAATACAGTTTAGGTAACTGCAATTATAATTTTAATAATATATAAGTTTAATTAATATAGTTGAAACATTCAGTGCTTCCTGTAGTTTTAAAAACACCATGTTTCAAATTATTAGATGATACCACTTTAATGATCTACTGAAAAATCGTTTTTGAAAAATTAAAATGCTTTTTAAAAAAAGATTAAAACAAGGATATCTCTATTTATTTATTTATCAATTAATATTACAAGGAAATTTAATGAAGATTTGTAAATTTTATAAAAAATATATACATAATATATACAAACAACATTTG
>JABFQD010005627.1:0-10532 GCA_022817045.1 Psix sp. ZL-2020
AATATGTTGTGATAATAATAATCATATTAAGAATTAACATTTATTAATATATAAAAATATTAATAATAGTTTGTTGATTTGCAAAACTGAAGAAAGTTACGTCTAAATTTGCGCTGAAAGAAATCATCAAAATGAAAAAGAATTGTGTTTCTACATATACATGCGTTTTTATATTTAATTAAACGTGCAACTTATATATCTTAAAAAATTTTTCGTTATTTTTGTGTAACTATTAAAAAATAGAATCATTTAATTCCTTTAAATTTATTTTTTTCGTTGCAGGGGATTCTGCTTCCTTCATTAACCTTAGGTACTAAAACCCTCTTATTCATACACTATGCGAGCATGGATCAAATCAGAGTTGTACTTCGATAGTCTTTATATTTCAGTTTAAATACTACTTAATATTTTTCTGGAGACTAATAATAAATACGAAATAGCTATTTGCTACCTCGCATTGTATGGCCTTACAACTAGACAACATTAACACGATTAATTTATTGTGAAACATTCTTTAGAAATGTAAATATATTGTTTAATATAAGCATCGGATAACTGTGCCAACAATGTTTATCAAACTTCAAAAATTGAATTATAAGCTTTTCTTGTGTTTTTGAATAGGTCACCCTTTTAATTCTATATACACTAAATAAAGTGCTTAACGTTCATAAGTATTGTTATTATGAATAAGTTGAATGAAATAGAGAATTTTTTTTTTTCGAAATATTGTGCTTATAATGTAAAGGATGGCGCATCATTCGGCTACAATCAACTTACATAGAAAGTATTAAAAAATCTCTTTACGAAAATTATGCATTCTATTTGTAAGTATGGAACGATTTCCAAAGACGTACTTTGAATTATTTTGAGCTCCACCTGTGAACATTTTGCGAACAGAATTTAAATGTTTCTTTTATTATATTCTCAAAACTATTTACGAAAAAAATGTAATATAGGCAATCTAACCAATACATCTCAAATGCCTTTTATTAAATTTGTCGATTTTAATTGCGAAAATTCGAATATTTTGGTAAAAATGCGCTTTTTCACAGTGGACTAAATAATAAGAAGAAGAGTAGGCATTCATTTTTCAAAATGAAATTATTTTGATTATTTTAAACATATTTACTCATGGAGTCTCTATTCATCCATTATATATATTTATCTAATATAAAGTTTTCTGACGTTTCGTTCGTTAAAAATTTGACACGACAGACTTAGAATAATTTGAAGACTTAGTTTTTTAATATATAAATGTTCTATTACCTAAAAAGTATCCTTCATTAGAATAGGAATTTTATATTTCAAGATTCTTATAAATTTATTTTTAATTACAACACGCGGAATAACGATATCATTCGTTATTCGTTATTCAAGGAGTTCGACTACGATTCTTCCGTCATCGCAAAGTAAAATTATATTTTAGTTTTATTTAGAAGCTAAAAAGATACAAAAATATACTAAAAATTTATAAAAACATCAATCACATATTATAAGCAGTAGAAATACTTACCCAGTTTCGGAACGAAATTACTTTGTTTGTGTATTTCGAAGTATTTTTGTAAATATATATATTTAAATTATAATTATTGACTATAATTGATATTAAATTAATTAATATTAATTTGACGTAAGTTGATATTATATATGGAACAAATGAAATAAGAAATAATTTTTCCTATTATTTTATTTTCAATCATCGTTCTATTTTTAGTCCAGTTTAAAATATATTTTAACATATATTCAAAATTTAGATTTAGACACGTTTATGTTGTATCAAAAAGAAGAAACGTGTAATTTTCAGTATTTTTGATCAATCATAAATGTAAGAAATTTTGATCTTAACGGACTTTCGCATTTTTTTCAATCAATGTAACTAAAACTTTATAATTTTTTTTCATATGCAATATATATTGGTAAAACTAGGCTATTAGAAGTATGATTAAATTATTAAATCATGTATCATGATATTAGATTGAGGCTTTATTTTTTTCAATCGTTCACTGAGTCACGCCAATGTTGCAAATGTGCAAACGTAATGGTATAATGTTTTAGTTTGACTTAGTCAGATATAAATCCTTAACACCATCTTTGTCATATCTTGAATATCTTTAGAAATTAATAACAAACGTTTCTTGATAATTGCATGAGCATTTTATCTCGCTGAGAATTTTCCCGTATAATTTGGTTTGTTTATTCATGTATTCTTGGAGGAAGAAGAAAACAAAAGTCAGGTTGTTAAAATCTCGAAAACGATCTTCAAATTTTTTTTTCACATTTTAGAAGATAGCAAGCAATTCATCAAGAGTATCCAATTCGGGCGTTTTAAGCATCACATGATGTTCATCGGTACCGTAAGCCACTGACAAATTTGGGAAAATGAAAATTCTTTTTGAGCTGTACAAAATAAGCGACTTTGATAATTCAACATCATTTGAAAAAGAGAAGGCAGTTGATTTCGACATCTTGCTGCAACAAAATCGGTTGGTTAATTGGTCCTGACCAATGTCATTTTTATCGAGGCAATCATGGAACTCATATGAATTCAACTAAAACTTGTGTTTTTCCAATATGAAAACCAAATTCACTGTTTTTTTTTTTTAAATAAAATGGTGATCCTGACGTGATTGGTGTCAATTCAATGTTCAGAAATGATCGGTTTAGAAATTAAAGTGTCGCCACGTTTATGCTAACTATTCAGGTCTTTTGTTTCAGACCTGAAAGAAGTCGGTTCCTTCACTAGCTGCAATAAATTCAAGGTGATTTAGTAAGTCTTTGGAGCCTCATTTTCGAGATTTGGTTCCGGACTAGCTGGAAGACAGTTTGTTCGAAATACTGGAGGAATAATTAGTTCATCAGCTTAGAAAATCGCAAGGTTGGAAAACTAAATACTTGATGGTAAGCCAGTCGGTGATAAGATACTTTCGCAATATGGATGGCATTTATAGAATCTAGCATTACCGAAAGCTGCATCCAGGGAAATTGTAGAGATCCTTTAGATAATAACGTTGCTTCCGACTGTGAAAATTAGTCTTGGGTGCTTATCTACACGATCAATCAAAATCATAAACGAAAAGTGATCATGAAATGCTGTCACAATTTGCCGACAACATAATGGAGCCAATATCGCAGCTGGATTGCATTTCAAATATTGCTGTCATATCTCAGTCTGCACCTATGTCGCATACAGGTATGGAAGCGTAAATATGCTTGCTCAGGTAAAATATTGAGCCTCAGAAACTGCTATAAGATCAATTTGCGACTTTGCAAGAAAGGTTGAATCTATTAGAACGGCGTGATCGCTCATAAAATCGCTAGATTATATTCTTGTTGTGAGGGTTGTATTGGTGCCTTTACGGAGATTATTATACGCTCAATTCTTGAATGATTCCTAACTGTTACTCGGTGCCTATAATATGGGACATTGCTGAAACGCTGAGCTGGAGAGAGGTGTTTTTAACAAATGATGTGGTCCGCGCTCACCATTATATGCTAGTTCTTCTTCTACATTGTTCTACGACAATTTTCATCCACAAGTTATAGCTCGCGCAAAGCCCCCCAGATTTTTAAGCACGTCATGGGCCAAAAATTGCGTGGTCTTCGTGTACAGGTACATCGAAAACTTGTAACTTTCCTTAATAAATTTAGAAAACGACTATCTGTGAATGTTATTTGAATCTCTCCAATATTCTGTAAATGTCAATAACTCATCAAAATGCTGCTTTGGCATTCTTGAAGTAAAGTTTTTGGATTGCTTAGTGTTTGTGAAAGGTAACAGACTATTTCTGTACAAAGTCATTGGATTTCTTCCATATATTATGCAATTTTATTGTCGATTCCTAGTTAAGTCTGACCGAACTCAAATGTTATTGAACGACCTGCTGACGAGCAACATTAAAAGGAAAACTTCAGTCACCTAGAATCTGCTGAGGCTGCCTTTAATGAGTAAAAAATGCGCTTCACATGAAGCGTTGATAACAAACTCAAAGCTCAAAGTCAAGTCATGTTTTTAATATATGATGCATTGGATCACACCATCGGATTACTAGCTGGTTGATAACATTAATGAATTTTGTGGCCTTTGCTTTCCGCCAAAAACCATTATTTCCATGTTACTGTCGCGATCTCAATTTTATCGGATAATTTACAATTGATATCCAAAACATTACAACTAAAGTCAAATGTAGTAGCTTTTGTTGTGTTAACGCAATCGTTGAAATAACTAATTTTAAAACTTGCAAAACATCCCAACGACAATAATTCTGATCTGGTAAACAATCTCTTAGGCATTCTGGACACATTAGATTGCTTGGTTAATTGTTTCTCTCTATGTAACAACAGATCAAGGTTGCCAGTTGGAGTTTCATCTGATCCGTTATCTAAATCCATTAATAGGTATCGACCACTTCAGAACCACTGCTTATCATCTTACTAGTTATATAATGGTTGAGCGTTTCTACCGACAGTTTAAAGTTTCAGTCAAGGACTTGTGGACACATACGCTTTCAACAGCGAAAAATCTTTATCATTAAGAAAGTCGTTTGAAGTTATTTTTCGAAATAAGAAACACTTTACTTCCTGAATCAGAAGGGATTCTATTTCCATCGACCATTTGAAACTGGCCTACATTGCCTTTAAAAACATCGTTTTTCAAATATGGTAATGGCCATTCGAAGACCACGGTAACGGCATTCCCGGTGTTATATAGAATAGGATGCAGTCCTATCACCAGTTTGTACACAAGCTGCACCATCCAAAGCATCAACACAGGTATCGGTGTTGATACTGTTCTTCGATAAGGTTCTAGCCGTAGAGTGTAATTTCAAGATTGCTATCAATTAAGATATTTATGATGATAAAAAATTTTTATCGTAAAAGAGAAAGCAATTGTTTTGGCATGTTTGCAATATCATCGGTTGGTTTATAAGTACTGGCCAACGTCAGTTTGAATCGCGACAGTTATCAAACTTGTATGCATTTAACTGAAACACGGGCTGTTTAATTATAAAATCTGACTCACTACTCCTCTCACTAAACTTGTCATTCGCTAAAAATGACAAATCAAAATCTTATTATCTATTTTTATGTTGAATATATATGAAGATACAACGCTATTTTTTTAGATAAATATAAACATTATCTAGCTAAAGGATCGATTACTCTAAGAAATATACGCTCTAAATTCAAAATACTTCATTTCCATTCGTATATTATAATCTTATTACATGTATTTTTACAGTACCACAAAGCTGGTGTTTGTTCAATTTCCATGAAGTTGTTTTAAACTTGTGACGTATTTTTAATCATCTAGCATTGTTTTCAATTAAACAATTTTTCTTTATACTTTGTTCCAGTATTCTAATAATCTACTTACATTCATAGTGCATACACATGAATATACTCTTAAGTTGGAAATGTAATTGTATGAATTATGAATGACTAATTTCAGTATATAAGCTGCGTGCAAAAACGCCAACTAGCCAAAATTGAAATTTTACTATGTTTGAACCGTTCGTATCTTCCGTTATTCTTATCGGAATCACTCATTCTTTCACCAAAGGAAAACTTTAAATCTGCTTCTGCAGAACGTTATAAAAAAGTTATCAAAAAATGGGTATTCTTAGTTACACTAAGAATACCCATTAACCTGTAAACAAAACAATTTTTGTTTAAAATTTTCGCCAACTTTAAACATGTACAGTGAAACAAATTGTCTCCATATTTTTATTATGAGTTATGAAAATTTATCATTGTTGGAATACAATAAAAAAAATTTTTTTGTTTTTTGATGAAGAATGGTAATATTATAACCAATTAAAAATCATTTTGCATTTTCGTACTTTTCTTAGTGCTATATAGAAAAATCATACAGTCTTAGATAAACACAAATTTGAATAAAGCGAAATAAGTATGGCATATTAATAGCGTGGCTTTAGCATGGCTATGACATGGACAACATACGGTTATGGCATGACAATAGCATAATAATGAAAGCTTGTTATAAAAAATCGTTTTTTATACCGTTTAGTATGTGTTTTTCTACTGAACATTAATAAGTGTCTATGTTGAATGTCACTACGTTACTTAACGAGTGTAGACATTTAACTCTTTTACAGATTTTGATGTGTTTCTAATTTTGCAATACAAGTATTTTCTCTAATTTATGAAAAAACAATAAAAATTGCGAAGTTAATTTTAATAATACTCACCCATTAATTGATGTTCTACTTATAAACCACGAAAGTGCAGACCTTGCCACAGAATGCCAAGCCTGAAGGATGAAAGAATCCGACTTTTCACTGGATTTATCTAAGAAAATTTCAGCAGATCCATCGGGCAGATTCTGATTCTTCCCAGCACCTAATGGAAGCCATAATTTCAAGATGTCTTCCCTTATTTTTTTATGATCTATGGTATACCACTAGAACAATAAATAATGAAATATTTTAGTACAATTAATAACAAAATTTCAATTCTCATAAACGGGTGCTACATAATACAATACATTTAAATTTTTCGTATGTTATATTCAATGATCGTCTCAATTTTCTTTTTCCACATGATGTTTTCATGCGCGATTCTATATCAGTGGAATACTATACGTTGGAATGGTTTAATCAATTTTGTTATAATGATTTGTCAGAAATAATGAATTAATTAACAATACAAGAACGTATTGTTAATTAACAATACGATTTTCTTACTGTTAAAAAGTAAGAAAATCGTTCATTGGTTATGAAAACAATTTATGTTCTGTTATTTTCATTTCATATGAATAATTTTCAATGTCGGAGAAAATATCTTATACATGGCTTCAAGTTACAAACAAGCGAAACATTATTCTTTGTTTCGCCATAGTTAGTTTTCTCTGATTATGATAGCATCCTCAATAACGATGTATCATATATGGGTTTTTAAGTATTAATGTATATGTAAAGATATACCTTACTAGAAACAAATGAGAGGAACTTCCAACACGAAGTGAAAAAATGCTTGGTAAATTTGTGAAAAATGTTAATGTGCTTTATGAGCCTTAAGTTTTATTAGAGTTCTGACTAAAAAATGACGTCGAAGTCGCTTAATTGACTTATAGTCTGGATTGAATTACATTAATGTAAGATCAAATAAATTGTAACTTCGAAAGACTAGCTCATAATTTTTAAAAATTTTTCAATGAATGCACATTGTTGTTTAAACAATCATGTATAACGGATTTACTAAAATTTATAAACATGCATGAGCCACCTCGTTAAATTATGTTATTGAATAGTGTTTTCTTTGCTGAGCCTTATTAATAAAAAACCTATTGTGAGCATTTTTGTTTCAGAAAATTACTCTCGTTAACGCTACGGAGTTTTTATATATTAATTTTTATTTATTTATGACAAGATCATCATGTGAGTGGGTCAGACGGGGCACATAAAACTTGAAAAAGGTAGAGCAAAACTGTACATCTAGCATTTTTTACTTCGATGTTAGACATAGTTCTTGACCAAGGCGCCTTATTTTAGCTCATTCTTATGGTCTCCTTATTTTGGATGTTCTCCATGTTTATTTACAATTTTCAAAAAGATTTTTTAGTCCTTTTTAACTTAGACGGTTCTTGAGACTCTTGCTACGATACTATCATAGTGGCATATCTTATACCTGCGCTACTTAATTTTGATAATATGCTAACTAATTAACAGTTACTCGTAGCTAAAAGTTTTGTCCATGGAACATAACTTCAAATTCTGCTAGGTAAAGAAGGGACAAGAATATTTCAGAAAGAATTCATCTTTATCTCAATCTCTCAATGTTTCTTCACGAATATATAAAAAAACTGTATTCAAATTTTTAACCGCTATTCTTATTAACACTACTTCTTTATTTATAAAACTGCTCATCAGTCACAACTTTAATCTAGTCAATTCCAACGCACGGCTTCTTTTTACACTGCTTTTAATCTCACTCACATATAATCGTGAAATATTTTGTTATCACCAAACCCTGTTCTCTGTCCCTCTTATTAATATTTTTATTCGTCAGCAAGAAGTACAACAGAAAATATGAGCTAGCCGTCGCCTAAAACGAATTTGAAACAAGATAGCAGTAACAATTTCAAAAGTAGTCTAAATATCAATCATCTTAACGCTCAATCGTTTATCTGCCACCTGCATTCGGAAAATGTCTACAGAGTACCCAACAGTAGGAGTTGAAACGTCCGTGAAAAAATTGTCTATTATTGTGTTCTTTTATCCTCATCATTTATGCAATGTGTAGATACTGGATACTTCTTCCTTAAAATTATAATTAATTATAGTCCTGTACTAGATTGTGTCATTTACAGACCACCAACGGTGTCACTATTATAAAAATTCTTCAATGCGTACGCGAGCATACCAACTGATATACCAATATTCTTCTTGGTTCATTTTAATTGGGACATGTAGGAAATATATGTCGAATCTTGATTTGTAAAAGTCTTAATTTTCTTTTCTTTTGTTTCTTCGTTGAATGAGATTAATCACTTTTTCGCCGTGAAACAGGTAAATCACAAACTCATTTCTCAAGAGAGAAATATTGTATCCATAATGCCAATTACGGCTAATTTGTCAAATGAATGACTTTTTTTCAAGCTTTTTACAGATGCCAAATTTCGAAATATTTGTTAACCATCTTAACAAATGCTTATGGAGTGAAACTCATTTTTATTCCTTATTATCAACGAATATCAACAGCAATCTTGCTTGGACTTCTCCATGTGATGAACCATTTGCTTAGGTTATCAATATTTCCAGTAGTAATGAGAAGTTGAAAATATTCAAGTCAAAATTTTCATCAGACTACAGATCTATTACTATTCTTTGTTTATTTTCTAAGGTAATAGAGAAAATTGTACATTAGTAACTTTCCAAGTACTTGATCTATACTTGTGTTTTAGATCCATATCAATCAGGATTTAGGAAAGGGTACTTAATACAAACAGTCTTGCTGAAACTGATCCATGATATAAGAGCTGGTATCGATAATAAAATGATTACTGTTGTTGAAAATTTGATTTTTTGCCTTTTGAAGCTTTTTACCTGGTAGACCATAGTCTTTTATGTCATAAACTATGACATATATATCCTATGGACGCTCGAATGATGTTCTTAATGATATAATATAATCATGAACAAGTAGTTAGTAATTTCAATGGAAATACATCAACTTGGAAAAATAACGATACTGGAGTTTCTTAACACTCAGTTTTGGGGCCATTGATATTTTTTGTAATCAACTGGAAATCTCGATTGTGTTTACTCATTGTCGTTATTTGTTATATGCTGATGATCTGCAAATATCTCTTCAATATATTTTCTAATCTAGAAGATATAAACTTGCAGATGGCATATTCGAGATGATGAACTGTTTGGTGATTGATATTCAATTTCTCATTCAGAGGTGGTCTATTTGAAAACTAGGCTTCATTTTAATGTAGCGAAAATCAAAATCTAACTTTTGAGTACTCAACAAAAACTTGGAAAAATCGATCTAGACCAACTACCTTCAATCGACATGAATAAAAATATAATTCCAGTGATAAATATTGCTATAAATGTCGGTTTTTTCATTGAGTCAACTTTATGGTAATCACATATCACTTCATACTATTCGGAAGGTTTAGATTTCATCAGAAATCTTTTATTGTGAGTGCCACAAGATTCAGAAATGGCCTCTCGAATCATTTATGAGTAGCACCCATGTTGATTTATTTGAGAAACGGTCTTTGTGTAACTTACTTTTGAATCGTCAATCCTTAAAATGCACGCTGTTATTAATTACAACTGTTAGTTTTAAATGTACACATATTTAAAAATTAACATGGGAAAATGAAATGAATTATTATATTCTACATTGATGTTGTGTATTTATTTTTGACATTTAGAAAAAAACGTTGGAACTAGATAATTTTATGGGTTTACCAGTTGTGTTATATTGTTTCATAATCTTATAACAATAATTATAATGGTAGGTTTTATTAATTGTCAATTAACAAATTTTAATTATTCTGCGTTCGCGAATATAGATATTCTATAATTATATCAAGTACCCAATTTATAATTGTTTTTTTAAATTATAAGCATTTTTCATAGAATATTAAGACATACTTAATGTCTAAAACCTTAGAAATTGATATTTTATTTAAACAATCAAGTCCATTAAAATAAAATGCGATTGCTAACACCAGATTACAGAACCTGTATTTGAAATATTGATTTCAAATGATTTTGAAATTAGAACTATTAGATTGGTATTAACTACTTGCTAAAATACTGAGTAAAAAAATCAACTCTTTCTGCCTTCTTGCTAGTTGATGCTATAGTGATCGCTTGTAAATTTGTTAAGAATTTAATTCTATAAAAGTACCTTGAAATATTTTTCCAAAAATTTTAGGCCGCGATTAATTGAGATTTTAATTGTTTAATTCCATTCTCATTGGAATTCTATATAAAATCACTGTAATAAAATAAATAAAATCAAAATAAAAGTTCGCATTTTCTTTTTTA
>JABFQD010005628.1:0-10529 GCA_022817045.1 Psix sp. ZL-2020
CTACTTATTGATTTTATGTTGAGTCCAATGTGCAAAGTCAGAGTATATTACATTATTTTTATACCTGGCTTAAACTTTCCAGGTTTTAATTTTTTCGGATTTTTTATATTAAACTTAAAATTATATACACTGTTACTGGAATTTTGAAGTTTACTAAATTAATGAAAGTAAAAACAAACTTTCAAAAAACGGAACACTAAGATTCGAAAATGAGATAATATTCAATCATAACATTAATTTCTTGTTTATTTTAGCATGTAAAATGGCATTGTCGGCTAACTTAACAAACAAAATAATATATATATATATTTGATAATATAAATGTGAACAAAATTGGACCATTAATTAATGATCTTAATTTCTCTACCACGTTCCACCATAATTTCATTTGATGTCTTCTAATTGCTTTACCTCGATCTCTGCGAAATAACTATTTCAATTTAATAGACTTTTTTCACTTGACGGGTGCTACCAAAAGAGCGACGGTCTTCTTGCGCAACACTCAAAATCTAATGCGAATCTCTGGAATAACACAATCCACCAAACAACTTTGATTTTTAGAAATCAATCAATTACTATCAAGGTGGCAAATTACAAAATAGATGTCGCGTTTAGTATCTAATTCTTATGTTCACATTTTTATAAGGAGAGTTTTTAGTTAACCGTGGCCGTATATTATTTTGTATTAATTGATTTTGCAGTTAATACTACTGTTCATATTGTCAGTATCGTTGATGGTTCTTTGTTCGAGTCGGGAATTGCCTCTAACTCAAGACTTCGAAAAATCTCACGATTTTTCATCAACGGCACAGGGAAATATTTTTCGAGTTTTCGTAACGTTATAGTTTTCACGAGACTCCTTCTCTTGTCAGCCTTCAATTGCTTTAAGGCATTTGATAATGCACGTCATCAGCCTTGGGTGGGGATCTAAGACTTAAAATAAGATTTTTATCCAGTCTCTCGAGCTTAAGCATGTAAAATATATAAATACAAATAAGTAAATTGTTTTTTATGTAATTGAATTAACTTTGCTAATTGGCTGACTGTTTCGGTAATTTTAACGCGAACATCTCATATTGCTTAACATTCAAAATGCACTGTTACAAATCCAATAAATATATATTTTGAATTTAAATAAATACTATTATTAATTCGTAAAACAGCTAAATTTAGGGAAGTAGCATCTTTTGTTTGTTTTACGTTCGTGTTCTCATTCTGCATCGAGAAAAGAAATTTTTGTGTTCCTAAGTGCATAGTTCTTGAAAATAAGGTAATTTTAACTCGTAGCATCGATCTTGACATCAGTCATACTCACATGTTTGTTCGAGATAGACGTTCTGAGGTTACTACCGTTACGATAATGTTATGATAAATGTTGATTTTAAAACGTTTTTTAACGCATTTTCAATCCAATTCCAATCTTTTAAACTACTGGGTATTTAATATTAATCATAATTCATTATACATTAATAATGATGTAATGATAGAATTTTGATTCGATTGAATATAGAAAATTATCAATTGTTGTATCTCAAGCAAACCAAAAAACGAATATGTACACTTCAATTCTTTTTCGATTTTGGTTTTCTGTAGTAGTGTAAAAAATTATTCGGCCATGTAAGTAATTGTAAGGCACTATATCGAGATAATAATAATGGTACATTGAAATTCCTTTAATACAGATTTCTCATGTAGATATTTTTGAAATGAAAAATTGTTTCTATTTCAAAACGTACTCTACTTAATACACGATTACAAATTGAAGTCCGGTACGGAATCGACAATTTATCTTGAGATTACAGAACGAATTAAATGATGTATTTCTGTTTCTCATCTTTACTAAAATATTATGTCGAGCACGTTTAACGCAAGTTTTGAGGCGATGTTTTATAGTCAATTGCAGTAATCATTCTTTGTTGCGCGAGAATTACGGCTTGACACTCGACTAAAACGTATTTAGACGATATCGTATATTACGTAGGCTCTTTAGATGCGTCCAGATTTGAGATGAACAGTTTTTACATCTCTTCAGTATGAAATATTTACTTGACACACTTTTTGTTGCGCGACAATAATATTTCGGTCAAGACAATTTTCTTTCAATAAATTCATATATTAAAAAATTATGATAAAAAAACCTGTAGTTAAGGGATATTTTATGCTGTTTTAAAATATTTAAAGTACATTTTTTAAGAAGAAAACAAATTTTGTTTAGTTTCATTTGGTCAACACATACCGCTTGCCTCGCAATTGCGACAGCGAAAAACTCTTATGATCTACATTCGGGATTACATGCTCGTCATGATCTCTCATCTTAGTTTACAGTACCCTAATAACCAGAACCATATAAACTTTATGCAAATCTAGCTTCGCATCAGACAGAAATCATTATAATGTATAAATGAAGAAGAGTTACAAATAACATTTGTTATATATTATTTGAAAACACTTTTTAATAATGTTTACAAAAAATAAATTTTCCGATATTTGTCAGAATAAGTTAATGTTTGAATTCTTGGGTTATTCGATCAAAAACGTTTTGTCATATAAAGTTTTTAAATATTTTTCGTAAATCGTCGTTTTTAAAATTATTTCAATTCAATTCTTAACAATTGCTGACACAAATGGATGAGGAAGTTAAGCGACTTGAATATTTTGTATTGGAAATTAGTTGGAAATTTGTTCATGTATGTGATTTGCGTAAATTTTGCTGGAAAATAAAGAGCTTTTTATTTTTTTTTTTTTTGCTTCATATAAATTTTATGTAAATAATTATTTCATTTCATAAATATGCACCAAATGTAGTTTTTAGTGCTTTAATCACTTCACTTTACGGATAAATTATTTGTGTAACTAGGAAGAAGACTAATGCTACATTTCCTACTGAGTTTTTCGACCTAAGCCTGGAGATAAAAGTGTAGAAGATAGTTTAGTATAAAAAAGGTCTGGAAGAAACTAAATGAATGGATAAATAGTCATTCATTTTTATTGGCTAGTAGCAGCTTAATGCCTCTCGCATTTTACACTCTGATCATACGGCGCAAGATCATACCCGCCAATTAGCATGAATTTCTTAAACTAACTTTTCTCCTTTGGGATTGCAAAGTTGAGTTACTCTTTGTTTCATAAAAGCAGTTACTCATAATAACTTCAGTTATTATGAGTAACAAATTCAAATTGCGAACTAGTTAAAGCTCGAGTGGCTCATATAGACAAACTTGGTCACCATGTGTGACGAGCTGTCACTTTATGAGACAGCAAGCGAATATGCCTCCATTGCTGCGAAGGCCTAAAATGGCACTGAATTTGACACGTACTGTGGCCGAATACTCGAAATCGAGCAATGCCAATGCGCCGATCGGACGCGCAACTTGTCATAGTGCGAAGCGGGGAATAAAGATAAGGAGTGGTAAAGCAGGGAATTGTATACCGATAAAAATAAAAAATCTGTCGATGGAATTCCGAACAATTGGTTTGTTTGAATAATACCGAATTATCTACATTTCACACATAAACTTTTTATTTTAAACTAATGATGTAATTGTTATACATATTATCTTTACATGAGGTACAATAACCAATCCTTAAGGCAATATAAAAAAAAATGAAATTGTTCTAGCTTCGCTGCTATTTTTTTGCTATTTTCCGACAGCAATTATCCCTGGAATATACATTTGAATAAATGTGTCGCAAGGAAGGTTATTTAGTTTTCTCACCTGGGTAACCGTCACCGGGAAGGTGTCTAAACATCAACTGATTGACAATTGATTCTTGAGCAATTGATTGACGGTATAAACATACATCGTGGGAATATGATTTCTCTTTTTTTATAGCAACTACCTAATGGAAAACGCATTCAAGCAAATATACAGCATGTGAGGTTATTTGGTTTTCTCACCTGGGTAAGCGTCTACAGGGATATATTGGAAAATCATAATGGGAAATCAATTTAGGAGTCGAAAATACATCATAGAATGTTTTTAGTAAAAATCAAAATTTTTCAGTTGAAACGTTCCATTCGTCAGCTCTATACAACTTTAAACATTTTAAATCAAAATGTCAAATATTTGCTGAAGTTCGTCATCAATACTTGAAAAATAGACTACTGATTTTATCATTTTTTATTAGATCCATATTATCTGTGTTTAGAATTATCAATGAACATTAAAAATTCACCGATTTCGAATGAATAAATGATATGATGAAAGATACACAGAGTGTATCCCTGTGTATAAAATAAACATTGTTTTTTGGATTTGGCGTATTGTTAAATAGTAACCCACACATACAGTCCCAGCTTGTGAACAACTGAAACTCCTTTACTGTATAACTGTAAAGAAAGTCGAGGATAAATTAAAACAATATACCAATCAAAAGACCCAGCACATAAGAACACGTGGTAAAAAATGCTCACTAACATATGTGCGCTGGGGAAATTCTTCGATACAGTAAACAAGTTGTATGATAAGGGTCTAACTATCAACAAAAATTTTGTAAATCATGATAATCCAGCTTTCTTATAACCTGCCAACTTCATTGAATAAACTACCGGTGGAAGGTGAAATCATGAAATTAGTTTCTACTACTATTCGTTTTTAAATTTGTCTTCATAGTTGATTGTCGCTTGAAAGTTCGATGAACTAAAATCTTTTGGCTGGAAATAATAATATTTGTTGAGTCAATTGTTGAATTAATAATTTGGAACTTCAAAAATGTTCATTGTTGAAATCTTGAGTTTTTTAAACTGAGGGCTTAGAAATTCCCTTTGTCCCTTTGTTGAAATCCACTTAATAATAATCTATTCACAACTACCATATTTTCGTATACATTTCTGACATATCTATGTCATGTGTATAACTTTATTACTGCCATTAGTAGTATTACGAAATATTGCTGTCGTATTGTCACAATAAAATTTAAGAGCCAAACGTCTTTCATTCAGCACTTTCGCAATAGATATATTAATTAAAATTACTTGGCAACATTCCTTACTCATAGTGATATATTCTGCAATAAATAGGTAAAATGATTCTCCCCTTCCTAACATAGGATTTTGACAAATGAAACTTTGTGGATTGTTCACTCTCATTCCAAATATCGAAGAATTTTGTGCCGAAAGTTAAATCAAAAAAAGTTATCACTAACAACCATAGGCAGTCTCGAGCTATCATATTCTACATTACAACTTCATGATTTACATCATATAAATATGATTTTATGAAATATAATCAATTTTAATAATAATATAAATAATATACACATATTTAAAGCACTTTAGACGAAAAAAATAAAACAAAAAATTGTACATATAACATTGCACTTGGCTATGTTCATATTTACAAGATTACAATTTCGCCATTTTGAAATGTTATTTCATTCGTCAAATGTGATGTTCCCCTGGATAAGGATAAGTTTCGATATCATTGTCGTAAATACAGAAGAATGTATAAACCAAAACAAAAAAGTGTGAAAAAAGGTGTGATTTCGTGCAGTCTGCATTTACAAGCACATTATTTAAAAATTCCAAAACACCAGTCGGCGAAGTTGTGAAAATGCTAGTGGTCTTATTATCAACATCGAATCCACGCACTAAACTAATGCCAATTGAAGCCGATGTAACTGTGAGACCCGTATCATTATCCAAAAACGTTTTGCAATAAATGTTAAACATACTTTATTACAATTAATTATTTTCGTTTTTTTCTTTTGGATTGATGATAGTTAATTTTGTTATTTTAGATTTGTAGAGCATAAAAACATTATTATGATTATGATTATGAAGCCAATTGATAGTGATGGAATAACCGTTGAAAATGACAAATCGAAGTTCGGCCATCGAAAATACCATGACGGTTATATCAATACGAGCTTCAGGTTGTTAGAAATGAGGATCCGGAACAGTTTTTTCTAGTTCCGGTTGCTGACCGTAGTGCTGAATCATTTGGCAAAGTTATTGCTTAAATGGATAAAACTAAGATCACTAATTCATTCAGATTGCTTGCGTTTATATAAGCATTGAGCGATCAAAATTTTTAACATCTTATTGTTAACCATAAATATGAAGTCGTTGATCTTGAAGCCGTTAAAACATGATCAATTTATTGATCAATTTTTGTAGTAAAGTGAACCTTCGAAACACTTTAGACATTAATTATTTATTATAGACGCACACACGAAGAATATTGAACAGTTTTCGCGGAACATCGAGGATTATATTCTAAAATATGGTCGAAATGAGGCTTTATACAAGGGGTATTTTGCCGAATTTTATTACGCAAAAGAACATGCGATGTAAGATCAAGTGATGGGCTTTCTTAATTTTCTATCATGCTATAAATCAAAGAAAGATGATTGTTTATCTAGGAATAATGACATTGCCGACTAGTTCAAAGCATTCCAAACAATCGGTCCTATTCAGGACTAACAAATAATTTAACTATTATAATTTCTATTTGTTGAGTCTACTGACTTCTTCAAATGATAGTCATAGTGGAGCTTTTCAGATTCCTGATATGCATTGGAACGTTCGGTGATGCATCACGTTAAAAGTGTCGCTAGAATTGAATTACTGTTTGGTATATTAATTGTAATCTTTAGTCCGACGGCTGGTTCGGTCGCAACTGGGAGGAACCGAGCCCAGAACATGGTATATATTAATTTTTTTCTTTCATTATATCGATTTCAGGCTTATCGATATTATGTTTTTAGAAGTAACCCCAGTATTACCTAGTTATATACAGCACCCTATGCTGTAACGTAGCGCTATGATGTTCGTCTACCTCTGTATCTTTTTATCCTTAGCATTATTTAATTATGTAATTATCTTTAACATTCGGTACCATATAGTATTAATTAGCTAATTATTGTGAAATTATTGCGTTACAGTTCACCGTTTAGGTGAACAGTAACAGCACCGTTACAGGGTGCATCGAAAGGGGTGCATCGTCGCTCTTATCATCCCGCATCGCCACCTGTCAAGGCCCACGTCGTAGCGAAAGGATTTTCGCAACGACCGGGAGTGGACTTCTTCGACACCTTTACTCCTGTCACCCGTCTAAGATCATTGAGAACACTCGTCGCCTTGGTTGCTAAGAACGGGATGAAAATATCTCAACTGGATGTCAAGTGAGCATATCTCCACGTGGATATTGACGCCGATGTCTACATGGAGCTACCAGAGTCGCTACACCTCATGCTCACTTGGATAATCGAACCAAAGGAGGACAGCCCGATTGTCCGGAAGGCTCGTACTTTCTTGAAGTCTTTGAAAACACACAACCCGGTGTGCAAACTACTAACGGCTCTCTAGGGCCTTGAACAGGCTGGCCTGATGTGGAATCAAACGTTGGACCGAAAACTGCGACGCGACGGACTTACTCCCACTTCATCGGATGCGTCGATCCGATGAAGCGTACATACGGCCTCGTCTACGTAGACAATATCCTTATCGTCTCCAACGACGATGCCTTGATCCCAAATCCAGCGCAACTTGTCCAGTTCCTTTAGGGTCAAGGATTTGGGAGAAGCAAGTTACTGTCTGGGAATCGAGTTACATCAAGGAAAGAATGAAATCACCCTGTCGCAGAGAGGCTACATCGAGGAAGTACTGTCACGTTTCGGCATAAGCAACTGTAAGCACGTGTCCACACTGCTAACACCCGGTTGCAAGTTAATCAATGACCCAACAGCTGACGATGACGGCTCTAAGAAGAACTATCCTTTTCGCGAGTTAGTAGGCGCCATGATGTACACCGCAATAGCCCCACGTCCCGACATCATGCACGCCGTCAGTACCTTGAGTCAATTCGCGGCACCACCGATCATCGTCTTACCTTCGGGGCGGATGATTTGCCCCTGCAAGGGTTTACGAATGCTTACTGGGGCAAGTGTGTTATCGATCGGCGATTGTACACAGGCTACGCCTTTATGTTCCCGGGTGCTGCTGTTACCTGGAAATCCAACAAACAGAGGACCGTCGCTTTGTCCTCCACCAAGGCTGAATATATGGCAATTTCCGCCGCCATCAAGGAAGCTTTGTACTTCCGCACCTTTCTCCGGGAGTTAGAGCATGAAAAACTCGCGGACATCACGGTGTTCAACGACAATCGTGGAGCTCCACGATTTTCTCGCCAAAAATCCCGTTTATCATGCCAGGTCGAAACATATTGACCTGCGGCACCACTTCATCCGCCAGATACTCAAGGACGAGAACCTGCAGTTATTCTACATGCCGACCGAGATGATGCCTGCGGACGTACTGACTAAACCGCTGACAGGCCCCAAGCACAAGGAGATGACAGAAATATTGGGACTATATTCTGCGTAGGGAAACGATTTCTGGCACGATTTGAGAGGGGGTGTTACAATTTGAACACCTCGCGCCTTTCATCTCCTAGCGCCACCTGTTTTTGCGCGCTCTCTCGCACTCATTATCTTTAGTAGTATAGTTATTCGACTAGTTCAAAAAGGGCTTCACTTGTAATAAGTTTGATACATAAACAGAAGACTCGTTAACAATTCGTAGTTGCGCGCTTTATTTTGTTCGTCCAACCTTACACGTTCGCTCCATCAAAAATACGTATCAAATTACTTTATAAACTATTATCACGAGGAAATGAGTTAGCGCATGAAAAGAGTCTCTAAGGATTCCTTAGAGGAATCATTTTACACTGTCCTTTGCCTGGTAAGAGCATTATCGAAAGAACCCAATACCGTCGTACGCCATACCATGCCATGACAGCAGTCATAGAAGAACTCAAAATCTGCCGCCGACTTAGGCGGAGGACGCTTTGCCTCTCAAAGAAAATATCAAATACAAAAGTAAACGATAACCAGGAAAAGAACTTACGGAGATCCACAAGGAGATGGCCATGTTAGCCTTTTGCACTGATCAGATATTGTCTTCTGCGTCCAGCTTCGACAGACTCAAACAAGGGTAAACCTTCACCTAAGTGAGGCTTAATCTAAGTATTTGCTAATACCCATATTGGCTCCTTATATTAGGTATCCTCATCATTCGTTAGTTAGGTACTGGGTTTCCATCAGGACTTTCCATGTAGTCCTGGAGAGGCATATCGACAAATGTTGGTTTTCGGTTTGTTTCCCCGATCCAGCAGGAAATCTAGTGTTTGTACGTACTGCTGCCAAAGGTGACAATAGAACCTCCAAGTAGAGGGTTATCTCAAGCAATTACGAGATGCTAAGGAACAAGGAATTCCCGTATCAATGCACTGCATTTTTTTTACCTCTGCCACAAGAGTCTCCTGGGGGAGGAGGGGAAAGGTGGTTTCATCGAAATACATTCTTCTATAAAAAACATAACTACAACAACTAGGATCATCCAGGGTTGCCTAATAGGTAACCCAGACCTTTTTTAGTTCGACACAGCGAGGTATCTAGATTTCTAGATACCTTGCATGTGTAGACCAGGTCAATAGAGCCTACATTATCGTAGTTAACAAATAGTCTATCCGGATTTCTAGCGGGTATAGAAACTTGCTCGCTACCATTGATTTTGAATATTATTTGGAATTTGTGTTAACCAGTAATATTGTTGCATGCCTATTTGTCATATATTTTACTCATTCCCAAGATGTCAGGCTGCCTATTTGTTTATTGAAATGAAATGCTATTTTTTTCTAATTTCTTTGAGTAAACAAATAATTGTATTCCATAAATTAAATTAAAAGACGATTCTTGGTTAATAATAAAAAATTATAACATTAGTCAGCTTTTATCATATTTTAGTTGCTTGATTACAATCTGCATTTAAAATTGTAAAAAACAGTTTCGTTTAGACATAACTTACAATTATTTAGTTTTTTCTATCAAATGTAACCGATACTCAACATTAGGAATTTGATTGTCACATGCTTTTTTTGAGGGCTTCCAAATTGTTAAATGTATACCTGATTATTTTATTTTAAATTGCGAACAACCAAAATATACTGACTCTATATAGCTCATGATACATGGCTGATACTGTTCATTATAAAAAAAATTAAAAATATTTATATAATGTAAAACACAATTAACATAATTAAAAACATAAATTTAATTACTAAAAACACTTAAACAATGGGATGAAATTATGAACGATTAAAATTTCATGTTCAAAAACAGGTGCCTTATGACACCTGTTTTTGTCACGAGCCGATGACAACATCGGCTCGTGACAACGAGCCGTGACAAATTATTTGCACATATTTTGATTAATAAGTTACCAATGAAAAGTAGTCGATCGACTTTGTTTCAATGTCAGGCTATTTACATTTAATCATGACCTTACTAGAATCCCTAACGTATTTGAAAAAATTGTCTGGATGACTTCTGGATCGAGTCTGTAGATGAAACTTAAAAGCTATCATGGAAGAGCATTCATATCTCTTATAATTAAGAAAAGAGCTATATAAATTGCAGTTGACAGCTAAGAATGAAATAGGCAATATGTTTATTCAATTTTATAATGCAAAAAAAGATGATTTTTGTTTTATTTTAGTTAGTTAGTTGCTTATTTTTTTACTCTGAGT
>JABFQD010005629.1:0-10529 GCA_022817045.1 Psix sp. ZL-2020
AATGAAGAATTATTTTTTATACTTAAAAAAATATAATTTAAAAAATAATCACATTAGAATAAATTATTTTTTACAATAAAATTATTTTAATTATTATGAAGAAAAGTAATAATTCAATAATGAAATTTTGTTTATTTTCTATTGAATTCAAACAATTCTAACAATGAATAATTTTTGAGCAACATCTGTTTAACACATGCTTCCAATAGATCTACTCAATATATAAGAAAACATGAATATAAATACGTTAAAATAACTCGAATAAATTGCTTTACATAATAACGAGAAACTTTTATTCGGTGTTAGAACAGAATATTTCATAATATCAATCATGAAGAAATGATAAATGAATTCATATAATCATCATTAAAAAACCATGACTAAAAGCTAAATTGAAATGAAATCAGAATATATATATATAATTACATTCATTAAATTGGAACTAAAATTCTTACCAGAAAACAAGTGTAAGATACATTATCAAACATAATTTTCATTGTTAAGTTACGATTCATAGCGTCGTTTTATTAAAACCTATGAATCTTAAGTAAAAATCCGTTTCGTCTTGGTTTTCATGACCTCCAGTTGTTATGCTTTAATAAGACTACAGCTTTTGAGTTTTCATTCACTTCTCATTGTTATCCCGCGCATTGTCGCCGAGAAAAGTATTACCTTCTGTTCGCTTACAGTTTACTTACAAGTGCCTACAGATGGCACCACCTACTGCTTAGCAATACTACCGCGCTCAACGAGAATGAAAAGGCGCGCAATTTTTATCAAATATTATTTTATGAGTTCTCATTTAAAAGAACAACTGTAATCAATCACTAACAATAATATGAATGATGAAACTTTATTTTTGCATATATACCATGGTCATAATAATATGAAAAATGTAAAATAAAATAATTTACATTTAAATAAGAAAGTAATTGATATTTTTATAGTTTTTTAATTTGTTTAAATTCAGATGAATATAATCGTAAAAAATAAAAAAAAACCATTATCTTCTACCGATTAATGTTGATTAGTTTCACATTTTTTACTTGTACAAAAATATGATTTTAAGGCGATACTGGTGACATACCCAAATTTCTGCATTAAGTCTTTCCCATTCATCATTTAAGGAAACATTCATAGAAAGATTGTGACATCGGGAACCGCTAATTATTCGCCAATTTTTAAGCGGCACTACGTAGTGCTGTAACATTTTGTAAGACCAAAGATCCTTTCAAAGCGCTAGTTCATAAGGATTTGAATTCAACCAATTCAACTCAAACGGTTTTCCGCCAAATTGTGGATGTTAACCACGCCACCTACAGATTATTAGGGCAAACTCAAGCGGAATTCAAATGCACCCTCGATTTTGTATCATTTTCATGAGACAAATAATTGTAATTTTTAAAATTTGAAATAGAAATATTAAAAAGATTCGTACGAATATAATACAACATACATTAATATTTGTTAAAGTTTTAAGTTTCATCATGTCAGGTGAATTACAAATTTTAAAAAATTACAATTTTCTATTTTAAACTACTTGTTTCAAAGCTGATATATAATAATGAACAAGTGACGCAAATCAATTGAACAATATTAAAGAAAATTTTTAAATTGATATAAGTCACTATATATTAACAATCACTTCTGTAGAATATTTTGATACAAAAATCTAATACATTAATTATTAATTTCAAAACAATTTATTACATAATTCTAAGAAATTTAATTCAACAATATCGTTATTTATTTATTTTAATAGCAATTGAATAGTATTTACAAAATGTATTATATATATAGCATTTATTAATTTTTTTATATAAAAAAAATGCTATTCTTGGTTGATAAACTGCTTTAATAATAATAATAATTAAACAATTAGTTTATATCATACTTATGTACAAATATTAGCAGTATTCTTAGTTTTTTGTCTTTGTTCTATCTCTTTTTATCCCACTATTTTTAATGTATAAAAAGAGACAAAAATTGATCAGGTATATTATCTAATGACTGTGCAATTGTTTATTATATATGTATAAGGAAAAATATCAGTCGAGAGGGAAGGAGAATTAGGAAAAAGTTAGGTACAAAAAATACGCAATAATTTTGTGCGAGTAACGAACCAGTCGCTTTGTCGTTTATTGCCCATTTTGGAGTATGTATTAACAAACACAATTGTTGAAGGAAACGCTTAATTTCAGAGCAGCTTCACTTCCATCCGGCCATTACTAACATTTCTCACTGTGCTTCCCGAAATTGACTGTCGATTTTTTCTTTAAATTGACAAATCGCATCCGGATCGCACCTTAAACATTACATATTGGCAGTTCAATCATGTGGTCAATCGCTTTTCACCTTTCGATAACAAAATATAATTCTAGCGATGATAAAATATGATTCTTCGGACTATATAACCAATGCATACGTCAGTGGAGATCGTCGTGCACATATAAAAAAATAATTTCCCAAAATTTCATACTTTTTTGAACCAAGATACACCTTTTTGTTCAATTACCAAGTCTAACTCATATCGACAGATATTAATACATATACAATCCTATGATCTGGTGTCATCTTAAGAATAAATAGTTGAAACCTCTCCGAACCAATGACGTTAATCGCCTGGTCGTTTTGGCGGGAAAATTAGTATTGTCCTGTACGCGAAAACAAAGTAATGATTCATAATACTTTTAAATAAACAAATAACGAAATTTGTCTGAAAATTTAGGCTGTCCATCGTGACCAGGGTTATGGTTATGAAAAATTATATGATGTTCTCTAGAGCGCTGACTTAACCTCTAACCCAGCTACATGATTATCGGTTACCGGTGCTGTCGCTTTTGTTCTTATTGTATGCGAGAATTATTGTTAATCGACGCTAAGAGAGATAAAGGGTAAAGAGGGAAAGAGATAGAGAGCCTGCGGCCGCAAGCTCTTCATTATCTTCTCATGTTTGACTTGTCTTATTAAGATTAATCATTGAACTCGAGACACGGAAATAAATAATATAAGTAGGTCTATTTCGCTGACTGCTCGAAAGGAACTAGCATCCGACTTGGTGCAACATGGAAGCCAATCTAAACACTCGCATCCACGCGAACATCCCCGTCGATGGACTTGGACACGTCACGACAGAGCCCGACGACGACGCACTCGAGCACTTCCGGTCCAGCGACACTGCGCGGATCCGATGCAGTGGGCTTCCATTCATTGACGTCATGTCGCTCTCGGACTTGCGTTTTTTTTGTTGCTGCCGCTGTTGCGGAGAATATTTCATTCTGAAAACAATGTATGTACCACATTAATACAGTCATTTCAATTTTTATTTTCAATTAGTCAACATCCACAATTAACGCCAGTTATTGTATGAGAATAAAATATGAGAAGAAAATAGTATATTTTGTATCTAGTACGTAAAGTGGGCTATTGTATGAGATCTGAAATTCCACTAAGTGTAATATACAACGCAAAGTTACATCATTTTCTGAACGGTGCGAACACAAGGCTTAATTTTCGACCGCTGTTCGGAAAAAACTTTGCGTATGTAAAACAGATACAATAAAATTTATTTCGGATGCAAGTATGATAATAGTACATTTTGATACAAGGACGTGTGGCGTCAGTGTGATAAACGATATTTCATTTTTATGAATAAGGTAAAATGTCGTACTCAGCTCAAAAAAAAAAAAAAACAAGTTTGAAGTTGGCAGTCCGAACGGCTCGTTTTTTCCTCGTTAAGTAATATAATATTTTCGTTCGAGGAAGTGTGCGCAATGTAGGCTTTTCACACTAGTGCGGAAAGACCTTTTCATATTCAGAAGCTGTGCACAATAGATTTTTACGCACTCGTACGCAAAATCCATTTTTCTGCACGCTAAAACGTACATAAAAGAAGCTTCTTCGCTCTAGTGTGTAAAAAGCTACATTACGCATACACGGGCACCACACACCCTTGTATCAAAATGTACTATTATGCACGCCTTAGCGTGTGGAAAAATGGTTTTTGCGCACGTAAAAATATATATATATCCTATTCATTGAGAAATGTAGCGAAATAATTATTATAATAAATTTTCCGCATAGTTCAATAAATTTAAATTTATTTGTGTGAATAGATTTTGATAAAGTCACCACACATTATGTATACTTCTACATTTATTTGATTAAAATTGAAAGATGTAATATAAGAAAAAACTTGACAAATATGCGTTCTAATTATTAGAATTAGTATATTTTGATACAAGAACGTGTAACGTTCGTGCGAAAATGTTTTTCATTCGAGGAAGTGTGCGCAATGTAAGTTTTTACGCACAAGAACGAAAAAACCTCTTTAACACACGAGTGCGTAAAAACCTATTGCACGCGGCTTCCGAGTACAAAAACGATGTTTTTTTTATTCAAAAGAACCGTATGTAATGCAAGGTTTTCCGCACTCGTACATGATAACCAACATTACGCACGATTCTAAAATAAAAAAAAAACTTTATTCCCACGCCTAATTGTATTTAATTTATCTTAGTTGGCATAATTGCTTTTCTCCCCACAAAGTAGCTATAGATAACCAAATTTGTATAATACATAAATTAATTGTTTTGTGTTTGCTTGTATTGCATTAAATATTGGTAGTGTAACAAGAGCGTTTATTAAATCTTCGTCAAATTGCAATTCACAACCCAGATCAGTTTTCCTTTATTTTCGCCATTATTGGTTTCTAATAAAAATGATGAAATTTAACTTTCAATTAATTCGCAAAACCATTTTAAAAATGTTTATGTTTACATTGAAAAAAAATACTGACATTTCCTCTTTTTTTCTCGAACTTGTTATTGATTACTTATAGCTCATAACATTACATCGAGTTATATTTTTGTTGTACGCTTTGTTAAAATGACACTTCTGAAAAATTTATTGCTTCTTTAGTTTCTTTTGATCCATAAAGGAACCTCCTTAATCAATATTAAACCGCGTGCGTTTTTTACAAAATGATGACTTAGTTCACACAATCAAATGAAGTTGTGGAATGAACTATTGATGCCAGGGCTATTTTTGCTGTCATAAGGATAGGTTTGTAAAATATGATTATTTACTTTATATGACAGCCTTCTACTAATGTTTTGAACAGTCAATTAACTGACGCTATTAATGATCTGTATCTAAATGACGCGATTAAGTTAACTGTTAAGAAAACTATTCAAATAAAGTTGATTACAAAGCACTTGTTTTCAAAGTACCAACACTCAAGATAATTAAATTATTAACACAAGTAAATAATTGTTAAATGCCTTATTAATCCAAAAGTAAACTTTCACCGAGTGAAAAACAGCTTGCGCATAAATTATTTGTTATTTTATAACATTTGAATATAAGTTTTCAAAAAATGCTGACCTCAGTATTTCTTAATTAACGTAATTTTCACTAAAACCCAGCGTTATTCGTAATTGCTAGATTAACCCGTGTTTAATTAAAATTGAAAATGACAGCTTCGACCATGTGTGTGATATTGACGAATCAAAAAATGCAAGTTTTAATTTCATCATAATTGAATGATACTAAATCAATTACCATGTCACTTTGCAATAACGAGACAATTTTTTCAGATCATTATATACTGAAAATGGTGCAGTCCAGTCGAACGAAAAACCAATTACCAATACCATGTTTGTAATTCCAATCCACCACCTGGGCTTATGTTATGACAACCTATTTCGCTCACAACGATGAATTTAGCAATCGTACACGTGCAGTGTATATTACTCAATGTTTAAAACGGCGGTGATATCAACTCAAGGCTCTTTTTTATTACATTTATCGAACTTAGTTGTTTGATATTATTTCGGTGCAGGAAGATAAGTAAATACAAACCTTATCAAATAAAACTCGATACAAGAAATTATTAATACAAAGTTTCTCCCTTTCTTTTAGGCAACAAACTTTTTGGTTATTGCGAAAACACAAATCTTCACGTGGACGTCAATGTATTGTGTATCGATAACGTTTGCTGAAATAGTTGGAAAGTTAATTGGTATTTTTTCATCGCAGCAGACGTTGATACGTGAAAAAAGTCTTCCAATCTAGTTGGTCTAGATAGTTTCAAATTGGAGAGCAAAATGGAAAGTTTCTTTATATAAAGCTGTTTCAGGAAAGCAGTGAATCAAACTCGTGTACTTGAATCGCTCGGAATTCGCTCCCAATCATTTTTGCAGAATTCTTGCGCTTGATAACAAAAGTTGCTCTCGATAAATTGAAATAGTTTTCTATTCAAGAAATTGCACTACATATGTTGCAATCCATCTCGAGTGAACAATTAAAGTGGAAAAAAGAAAGAGAAAGACATATCTTTAGTTTCATATCTGTCAAGCTATTTCTCGCTGAAAATCAAACAGCCCGTTATTTGCAGTCAATAAAAATGAGGGAAATCAATTTTCACCGGGATAAAAGCATCGAGTGGCTATCAATTTTGATCGTGTCATTTATTTTCAACGCAGAAACCTCAAGCTTTATTATGCGTCCATTAAGCAGCGAGCATAACGGTTGCTCTTTAAAGTTGACATACAGCGACGCCATTTTTTAAATTGAAGTCTGCTATTTTGCGTAAATGCAGTCGCGTCCTTCGCTAAGTTTATTTAACCACTCTCATATTCGGTCAGGGTCAACGGAGCCTTACGCGTATGTTTCCTGAATTATGAGCTTTGCAAATTGCATCGTTGCAAAAAATGTCATTTTCTAAGCGTACAGTTCACAATGTAGCAATTATCTTATCTCAGTTTAGATCTACTTGGGAGCAGCTCTCTTCATTGAGTTCAACTTTACCCGCACGCTATACCGAGCAATGACTAAATTGGCTCAGAAAAAGGTTTAAAGGGTGAAATGACGATAGCTCTGACGCTGTCTCGGCTCGTAAAATACTTGTCTATCTTTTTATCATCGCGGTTTCGGGGCGCCAAATAAAAGCCACCCCTAGGCCGTTAAGACGTCACAATACGTTGCGTTTAATAGTCGCGTCTCCAATCGACGTTACAGTGAAATTATTTCCAGGTTAATTACGCCACTCCCAAAGATAAACGCCCTCGAGGTAGAGAAAGAAGTGCGCCATCTGAACGCCCACACGTGCGAGCAAGAACCGATTTGTCTGATTTGCATGAACCCATTGAAACCATCACAGGGGCTTCTTCACATTACAAATACATCGCAGCCGAAGCCTTCCGAGGCTAGTTTTGAAAACAAAGTTCTGTAGATCCTAAGAACCGACGCTTGATTCGTTGCACGCTTTGAGTGCTAAGGGGACCAATGACGTCAGAGGACAAAAGTCGGGGACAAATCAAAGCAACAATACAGTCATTATCTAAGGCGTAATGAAATGATATGTTGATTAGAGTATTATGATGATTGGGAAAGAGCTAATGTGTGCTCAATAATGTTGTCATTGAACATTACACGATACGTGAAAATGGACAACCAATAGTCGCCGAGAGGGAGGGACGACGCCAGCACAAGTTCTCGATTCATAGAGATTCTGGAGCAGGATGTTTTGAACTGAAAGCGCAGACGCGACGTTCGCTCAGCTGATTCCCTAGACCTACTTTTGTGGAGCGAAAGAAGACGCATCGACCAAGCTGCTGAAAGCTCGACAAAGACCGACGAAGCGCCTCTTTCCGCATGCAAGTCTGTGCTCCATATAGTGCCGTCGGAAAACATACAACGTGCCCTAAATTTCGCTCGAGGTCAACCGTGCGTCGCGCCATATAGCACACTCAAACAAAATGTCGTTCCCTTCCGTTCACTAACTTCCAGTCCGTTGCAGATAAATAAACTGCATTCGAATCGCCTTTTTAATATTACGCAATTTTACAAATATTTATTGAAGATGCATCTAAACATCTGACACAGATGACTAAGTTACGATTCAATGCGAAGAACACATTTTGAAGTCAAATTCGACGATGCACAAAGAGATTATGAAACTGTTTCTACAAACTCAACTTTTAGCGAGGCAGAATGCAAAGTAGGAGGTCCAACCCCTGTCAGCTGATTTGCATAAAATTGATGGTCTGGATTTTTCTTATGGAGTAAACATATCTTGGAGAAATAATTAATGAGGTGTTATTAGTCGAAGCGATTGCTTGCGAAATTACTGTTTGTTGAATGTAATGAATTATTGGAAGTGCGCGATCGTAATCAGACACGTGCAATTGATTGTTTGACAGAAGAATACAGGTCTTGAGAATCATAAAGTGTCGGCACGACCTCAACCTTAAGGACACAAGTCAAACGTACGTAGGCGATTATAAGTTAAGTGCAGGAAGATTGGAGATCGCAGGTGAGACCAATCGATCGAGCTTATTTTTTCGAGCAGAGACACTCGTGATGTCATGCTGTTTCTGAGTTTTTATTTTCCACACAACCAGACAAGGACTCACATTTCAATATCCGCGTCGCTGTCACTGCAAATCACGCTAAGATCTTCAATTCATAATTGCCTGATATTTTCAGCGATGATAAGCACTGATGAATTAAGCATGCTGGATCAATGGCAAGAAAACCAATTATGTCATTTAGGTGCGACGTTGCTAATAAGGCAAAATGACTTCTATCAATTTTTTGCAAGTGATGAAATTTCATAGTGTTTTACCGACTTGTCAGTGCTGAGAAGAAACCAATCAAGTCTGACTGAAAAGTAATAGGAAGCGCGCTTTAATTAGCAATCTTCCAACTTCCGCGACCAAGTAACAACTTCGTCTCCGAAAGGAAACAACTTTCATCCGAACTCAGGAGTAAAAGCAAACATTTAATGTCTGAGGAAACAAGCTGAAGAGAATTGTCTCGCATTTTGTAAGACAATTTTTAGAGAACCAAAAAATACAGCGTTTTTTAAATAGCTTTTTGGAATGACAATTATTTGAATTTATTGCTTTTAGAGAATAAAAAAGATGATTTGGAGGATGAAAAAGATGAAGATGAGCGAGATGACTGGGAGGCTCGGTCGAGAGTGAGTGACAAATCGCCTACCTCGAAGAATAGTCAGCTTTGTTGTTTTGGTTCTAGCGTGAGCTGCGAGGAACGAGCGAATAGTCGTCGTCGACTGGTTCGAAGCGATGCACGTTGTATTCTGCGAGGCACAGTGCTCATCCGCGCAACCCGAGCTGCTCGTATTGGACGGAGGAAGAGGCTAGCGCGAGATAAGGAGAACAACATTTGCGTTGGTTCAGGTGGGGTGGAACCGTGGATGCGACGAAGATAACAAAAAGCGCTCGACGAAGACACAAACACTTTGTTGCTGAAGCGCAAACGCTGCATCGACCCGATTCAACCCCCTCCCCCTTCTGGATTCGCCTGTTCGACGCAACCATTTCCTCAACTTGGATGTAAGGTGGTCCGAACTTAAGGGGACAATGAGATCATTAATTAGAGGAATAGTTTGACTTTTATTAAAAAAGAAAGTTCAACAGCAGTACATGATGTCAACTTAGTTTAATTTTGGGCAAAATTCAGCGG
This sequence comes from Psix sp. ZL-2020, assembly GCA_022817045.1. Classification (NCBI taxonomy): domain Eukaryota; kingdom Metazoa; phylum Arthropoda; class Insecta; order Hymenoptera; family Scelionidae; genus Psix; species Psix sp. ZL-2020. Next base: position 9,493 of record JABFQD010005629.1, read on the forward strand.
TTCGTAAAAGGTTTACGAATTCTCTTCAATTATAATGGCCGACTTTTTTGAATGAGATGAAAAATGGAAAGCATGTACACGTATATTATGTTTCAAAAAGTTGTTCAATGTTTATTGGAAATACAAAATAAAAGAATTAGTTTTAATAAAAAAAGTTATCCAAATTATTACTGAGAAGAAACATCTTAAATGAAAAGTTTGAAACTTGGTTAGATTATAACAGATGTTCCACATATATGTGTAAATGTAAAAAATAATAGAAGCGCGATATCCTTGCACCAGTTTCAATGTATACTATTTTCTATAAAAAATTAGTCATTTTTTATTGGAACTCTTAATGATGTTATAATATCGCAGCATTAAAATCGAATTTGTGAAAATCTAATTAATATATTAATAAGCATTTATTTTAAGAAATAGTGGTTTTAGTCAATTTTGAAGTTTACAAATAAAATTGTCAAATATTTGGATGTTCATAAAATAGTTTTAAAATTGTGACTCACTAATGTAAAGTTGTGAACAAAATGAACTTTCCTAAAAACCACGCCTTAAGCAAATGGACTTAACTCTTTAGAAATTCGCCCATGCTCAAGTAGTAATCCATTTTTTAGTGACTTCATCTTCTCTGTAAAAGATGGCAATTTTTTTGTAATACTTGACCGTGCTAAAAAATTAAGATGTTTGTTAGTCCTGAAGAAATGAGAATTTAATTCATTCAGAATTTCTTTGTTCATAACTTTTTTCATCACCTTTCGGTGATTTAATCTTGAAAAGAAACGATTAAAATTAATGAATCATATTCAAATGTTTTAATTAGTAATAAAACTTTGGAGTCATTTTAATTTTTATGTCATTCTTTATGTAAATTACGATTTAGCGAAAAATTAAATTATAATATGAGATAGAATCATCTCATTTTAATTTGTCATACGATGGCACCAAGCTGCACTTACTGCATATGAAAAAATATTTGTTTATTATAAAACAAAAACAATTTTAATTTAAAATTTAATAGATATAAAAGCAGATTTAAAAAT
>JABFQD010005630.1:0-10529 GCA_022817045.1 Psix sp. ZL-2020
AGAAAATTTTGCCTTACAAGGAACTTAAATAATTGAAGCTATGGTTGACATTTCCAAACTAATATAATTTCCTCATTTAATTTAAAAATTACATTTGTGAATTTAATATTGATTATAAACAAAGTCTTTATTGTCATTTTGTTTTAGGGTTATATACATTACAATCGCATTGAATATTTCAACTTACTATAGTTATTGTATGAACATTATTGTACATAATTACAATTTTTTTCTACAAAAACATGGCAGTTTTTAAATTTTTATTGTATGTTTTTGTAATAATTTTAAAATACTGTTGGTGTATATATAATTTATTTTTCAAGTGTTCCATTATGACTGTGTCTTTATTCATGTTCAAGTTGTGAATATGTTCTTTGACTCTCGTTCGTTTTGATTTTCGTATATATGATTTTTTACAACTACAGTTGATTTTGTTGACTACACCAAATTTTTATTTAATTTATCTTTTTCATTTCAAAATAATTTATCTAATTTAAGGGGTACACTATTTATCATTTGTATATTAGCTTATTGTAATAAGTATTTCATCTGAGGGTTTATAGTATTATATAATGGAATTGTTATAAAATTGGAATTGATTTTGTGTCGTATTCAGTTTTGATTTTGTAAACTGTTTAGTCTTATTTTTGTAAATTTTTGTACAAATTCTATCGGATATAAGTTTTCTAGTAGTATTTTTTTAACTAATTATATTGTTCATTTGATATCTTGTATTTGAAAGCTGTATTGCTTTATCAACTAGATTATATATCATAGCGAGTTTTTAATATACCGGGTAGTTTAATATGAAGTTCAGAATTATTCCTGAAAATGCACTTTTTTGATACTAATTGGTTAACAATATATTGTTTTTTCTCAAAACAGTAACATCGAGATAATTGACTTGATTGACACCATGTCATTGGTGATTATATAAAATTGAAATTATACAATTGTTTCATACAAAATATTTCTTCTACTTCTACTGTTTATATTTTTATAAATATTGAAGTAAGAAAAATGCATGTAATAAAAAAGAAATCTTAAAAAGTGGATACTAAATATTAAAGACTAATTTAAATTCAGATAAAGTTTCAAAAAATTCAAATTTTGAAGCTGGTTATGAAATGTTGACATAATTTTTCTGTATAATGTTTCAAATGACCCATAAAAACAATTCAATGTAGCAAATAGTCATTTTTCCGAGGAAATTGTTTTCTATTGTATAAGGCTTCAGTTTCCGCGGCAGAAAATTGTTATCAGTCTTACGTGTTATCATTTTGTATCTCGGTTCATGTTTTTTATAGGTTACTTCATTTATAAATTTTAAAAGCTATTATACTAATTAATTTTTTAAAAGATATTCTTCTGCACCAAATTTAAAGTTTAATCTGCATGGTGTTTCATATCTTTTGTCTAGCTATTTATTCAACTGCATAAGCAATAATATACATTAAAAATACTTAGTATGCTTTTTTTTTTTAAAGATTCGTTTCAGAAGTTTCAATTGAATTTTTATAGTACAAAAAGAAATTAGTAACAATAAAATTTTCAATCACATGCTGCCATTTTTTATAAGTAATCACTGAAAATCATTATGTAACATTTATAAAGAATTTTTAATTTACATCGTGTACGAAATGAATGGGAATTCTTTTTTTCAAATCGATTTTATTATTTTTCAAATTGTCGATAAAAGTTTAGCTAACATTTTCAATCCCAGTGAAAATACAATACAACGTTCCAGTTTTAATGATCAATAACTTTTTTACTGATAACAAATGTAAATTTTATTTTCAAGAATTAATACAGATCTTGTCTGCACAGTTAATTATAAATATTAATAAAAATAGTAATTAAATAGAAATTAATTATTCCATTTGTAATGTCAACAATTATCATTTTTAACATACATTGTAAGATATTTGAATAGCATGCACATTATAAAACTTCGATTAGTTCTAATTTTGGTAATATCTGAATTGATTTGCGGTACATTTCATTGACACACAATTTTTCAGTGACAAGCTTTGAAATATTGATGACGTTGTTGAGTATATTTCAACAGAGAAGCAGTTTTAAAGTAAAAGTTTGAACCAGAAGCATTTCTTTCGTGAACGTATAATCGTTCACTCGAATAGCATTTGTGAGGTTTGAAGGACAAAAAGCTGAAACACATTCAATTTTAACTGTAAAACCTAACTAATATACATTTAACATTGTGTCACTAATGAATGCTCTTGATTTGTTAAAATCTATTCGATGGACAAAAAAAATTATTATATTATATTATATTATATTATATTATCACATCGTATAATATTTGTGAGCGAATATACATTTGAGAAAATTGAATAATGTTAATTGATTCAGTAAATATTTATCTTTGTATTTAGTTTATATGACACATTTGTGTGATTAAATTTTTAATTTTATGCATTTGCTGAAAAAATCGTTCTACGTCACGAGCAAAATAGTCCATGAATTTTTATGATAATCTATATGAATATAAATAATTTATCCAATAATTTGAGTAAATTTATTATTTTTTTTTATCAAATATAATTGGAAAAAACAAAATTAACACAAATTATAACATATTTTGGCAACAGTGAATAATTTGTATATTATACAAATTTCATTTGAAATATCTTTAATTTCATAATTAATTTATTATTTATTAAGATGATGTTTAATATAATCTATGTAACAAGAATTTGATGATAATTTTTTATATTGATATAATTCACATATTATTCCAAGGTTAAAATTAAAATGGAACTGATTCTAGAAACTTTATTGGCATGCTTTATAATTTTAACACACGCAGCAAACTTGCTGCTTTACATGCTTGGATGGCTAAAGTCAAGCTATTAGATAACGTCTCAAAGCAACTTGATGCTCACATTATCTCTTCAAAATAGAAATCATGGGAAAAATATATTTATAAGATGCAATGTGAACATAAATTTATTTGTTTTTTGAAATAATTCGAATTTTTAAACGAATTCGCGTTTTTAAACACTATATTGCAAAGCCTTAAATTCAATTTTTCATCTAGCATTGATGTTTTTGCATAGATCGACATTACAAATTGAAAAGAAATTCATACAAAACAATTTTTTTCATTTGATGCTTCAAATAACAATTATATTATAAAAAATTTTAAAATTATTTTTTAGATTTTCAAAATTAAAGTATAAATGTATAAAAATTGAAAAACCATAAAAAATGTACTGTAATATAAACTTCAAAATAATTTGAAATCTTAAAATGCTTCTAATATTGTAGTAACAAAATTTTTCATATCATTTTGTCACTTTTATTGATATTTATTTTATCATCTTCTTGAATGAAGAATTCTCTGTCCGAAATATTATAATTCAAACACATATTTTTAAAGTTTTTAAATCGATGTGTAGTTACATATTAGTAATATTAGTAAAATGTTAAATTGAATTTCAAGCATTGATTCAATAAAAAATCTCGAGTAAAGTATTCAATAGCATGTAAATTTTTAATTTACTTATGTTTTAAATCGAATTTTGATTTTTAAAATCTACTCGAACCATCGTAAAAGTAGCTCATCTTCATTTAAGATTATTATTTTCTCATTTATCTTCAGTGGATAAAAAATTATAATGATTGAATTATAATAGGAAATACAGTGGATTTTCATTCGAAAATTTTACTTTTGTTCCTTTGTTGAAAGGTCGTTCATTTATTATAATCGACATAGTGAATGGATGTCAATTGAACTGACTCCTTTTCCATTTTTCTTCGATATTTTGGTTGGAATGAGTTATTATTCTTTCGTTATATTACAAATGCTGAAAAATTTAGATGAAAAAGGAAAGAAAAATTTTATATGAGTTTAAACTCATTGTATTGCATTCTATGAACATGCACAAAGAAAATAACTAATTTTACGTCTGCAAAAAAGAATTATAAGAGCAGCTAAGTTAATAAAATTGAACTAGTGATTTTTTAAAAATGTTTAAAATCAAATTAAAAAGTATCTTTGTAATGTGGAGATTTAAATGCGTTGCGATTAAATTGATTTTTCGAACTCACATTCTGTGAAAAAAGAAGAAACGTCGTTAAATTATTACAGAACTTTTTTAAATTTGCATTTTAATGATCGTTATGTATATAGGTCGGTATCACATCTAACGGTCTTGACCTTTCTATGTCACGGATAATTCATCTGCAATAAGGCAATTAAAGTAATGATATACTATTCTGCATGTATCAGAACAAATTAGAAAAAGTTTTCAATTGATGAACAGGTGTTTGTATGAACGATTTAGTTTGTTACAGTTGTTTCGATCAAGGAATCATTTTTATAATATCCTAAGGCGCTATGGAAAAGTTTTGGCTCTGTTAAAACTTTCACAAAAAATAATAAATAATGAAAAAATATTTCAATAATCATAAATTTAACTCAATTATTACAAGTCATTTGAGATAAAACTTTATGATTATGAAAGTATTGTATGTACGTTATTACGCTAACGATAAAATTGGTTTAATATTCAAAGAATTATTATAGAAAACTAAATAGTTGGCCATAAATTTTCGAGATACTAAACGTAGTCACGTGAGTATCTACATTATTAATACTAATTAATAATTAGCTATTTCTTGCATAAATGTCCTTACTTCTGATATAATATTTTCAGCATGAAAAGAAATTCATCTACCATTTACTCGTTTTCAGAAAGGTACTTGATATTGTTTTAAATAAAAGTGCTGTAGGAAAATTATCAATTTGAGATATTATTGATTTTTTTTAACTTTAAACATTTAAATAATAATCGCTTCCAAGAGGAATTTCTTAGACGCGAAAACTTCCACTTTACAATATCTAATTTATATTTTTTAGATTTTATTGTACATCTTTTTTGTAATTATCCATATCAAAATTGATTCGAGCCTGTCAGTGCACTTCAATGTTTCTATTAAACAGACTTTCGGAAGAAAAACACTTTCTAATCATACTACGAATGTTATAAAAATTTCAAAATCATCATATGTTTATACAGGGTGTCTCATTTTAAATTACCACCTTGAATATTTCCGATACTAAACATCCTACGGAAAAAATCATTGATATCGGAAATAGGTAAGAGTTCAATTATATAAATATAAAAATACCTAACAATGTTTTGTGTTTATGAAAAACACAACAAAAATTCTTACCGGCCCAATTTAATCTATATATATATAACAAATTTGTATATTTTATCGTTTCAAATGATTTTTTCCCAGTAAATTAATGCTTAGTTTACAATATGGTTTCTATATTTAATGAAATCGGACCGGTAAGAATTTTTGTTGTGTTTTTCATAAACACAAAAAAAAAGGTTAGGTATTTTTATACTTTCATAATTAAACTTTTACCTATTTCTGATATCAATGATTTTCTATTAAAACGTCTAAATATTTTTTCAAAATATCTATAGTACAGAGGGTGATTAGAGGATGGTTAATTAAATGAAATTTTGTTGATACTTTTGTTTGAAACACATCTGCGCAAATCTTACTGATCTGTTTACAATTTTTTTGTAATTTTAGAGATATCATTATATTTTGTTGAAAAATCTATAGCATACTAATTTTATTAGAAGAAAGGACTGATATCTGCGCAATTCGTACCTTTTTATTTTTCTAATCTTCTACCCATATTATAATTGTATTAATTTTTAAGTATACATCGGTGCTCTCTATTAAAATAAATAAAAATAAATTCAAATTTTACTTTTTATCTTTATATCAATTCATCATCAATTATATAGATGTAGACAAACTTCGCCACCTGTCACATTGCATCCTGCAATGTGCTGCCACTATGTGGCAATTGGCGTAAACCAACCATTTTAGAGCTTAGAACTAGTATGTTTATGGTAATTTCCAAGCTTCCCGTCAAGTAAAACACAAAGATTTTATATTTAAAAGAATAGGTAAGAAATAAGATACAAATTAAATGTAATTTCATGCATAAACTATTTCTTTATCGATACTTTTTTCTAAAATTGAAGTTAAGTACAAATGTCAACAGTAAATATACAGTTTGTGATCTTCACCGGCTGCACACAGGGCTGGATTACCAGTCTGCAGGGCTCTAAGCAATTAATATTTTGAGGCCCCACTTATTAAATTTTTTATTCAAATATATATATACTAAACTCTAATTTTTAATTTAAAATCTATCTAAATAAGATTTTTTATAATTTCATTTACAAATTTATGACAAACTGCAATATAAGTTTGAGCGATTAGTTTAAAAGATAGTACTCTTGGATAGAACTATTATTTTGAAATATTAGAAATATGACTACTACAAAAATATTATATGAGCGACCTTATACATACTTAGAAATATTTTCAAATTTAATTAGTTAAATAATACTGCTAACTTTTTTTTAAATATTAAAAAAAATCAATAAATCTTGTTTTTTGAAGGGGCCCCAATTTGACGGGGGCCCTAAGCAATTGCTTAGTCTGCTTATGCGGTAATCCGGCACTGGCTGCACACTCTTCCCGGTGAAGTTCTAACGAACTTCTTGATTATATGGATGAAAATATTTTTAACTGTCAGTGAAAATATTAAAATTTTATTCAGAAACTACCTTCGCATAAAGTGTACGTGTATTTGATATACAATTGTATTTAGTTTTAATTATCTAAGCTGCGTTTTGTATTTGTGATTACAGAAAATGCAGTATTTTAAAAAATGTAATGAAATTATTTTAACTTCATAATGTGATTTAATTATAATAATCATACTTTTCAACGATTAAAGAAACTTAATTATTTGCGTAAATGAATAACGTCTAAATAAAATCATCATAATGTTACATATAGAAAGAATAATGAAAGTAACGTTATAATAACCATGGGTTTTAAGTATCAAAATAAGGTTCTTTGCAAACGTAGATTAATAATATTTGAATAATTACGTAATATTGTCACAAACATGAATAATAACTGAAGTAGCCTAAAGACGTGGAAAAACCATGGTTTTTAAGTAATAAAATAGCGTAATTTATCTAACGTCGATAATTGATGTCTTGCTTACAAGAAAAAGTTTTTTACTACTGATACAATTACCTCCAAATATTATTTAGATATGAAACCAAATTTTCAATTGAATACGCTGAAAGCCTTAATTGTTTCATTCAGTAATTCTAATTTAACGTCTTATAGTGAAGCTTAACTAATTATATTAAGTTAAACAAATCTTAATAAACCGTTAAATGGTTAAGATCTGTAAAAGTGAACCGACTTTCAAAAATCTTTTTTATAATCCTTCGATTAGTGTGTAAGACTTATTCGAGAACTATTGCCAAATTTTTATGTTGTTTATTTAATTGTTAATGACTATTAAAAAAAAGGCTATATTTCAGGCGGAATTTCTACCACATTTCTATATTGGTAAAAACAAAAGTTATGTTTACATAAGTATGAAGATGCTCAAAAAGTGCCAAAAAATGCGGTAAAGGCAATGTTTTTGTTAGTTGATTGTTCAGAACTTTTATAATGATCAAAAAATCAATTATTCTTTCGACCAAGTTGTTCTGCGCATTATTTTAAGTAATTTGCAAAGAAGAAAGACGAATTGGTGAAAAATTAGTGGATACATTGAGATCTGTAGTTGGAAAAATGCAAAAAATGAACTTTCAAAATTATCGCATTTGTCAATCAGTATTTTCGAAAACAACTTTATTCATGTAATATTTCAGTTTAGCATTAACAAAATGAACAAATTCGACAGTCATTTATCAGAACATTTGACAATGACTATATACCATTGGAAAGAATAGTAGCATTATAAGATCACGCTCGCAAAAAATTTAGCATTCGGACAAGTACAGACGCCGGTATTTCTTGCATTTTATACTAATTGTTATATTTTGTTCAAAATATTTTCGATAATTGTGAGTATGCGAAAAACTTTTCTATTATTTATAACAACATGCAACAAAATCATAAGGTTAGATTTGATATTTTTAATAAATATTAGCAAAGAAATTACTTACAAAGTGAGCGGGTTTATACACCGTTGCTTTTTACAGCCAAACAGTGTTCCTTCACCTTAACCTTTGTACATTTTTTCTAATTCCCTATCATTTCATTCCCTACTTTTGTATTTCATCCCTACTGTAAGCTATTTTTTCTTTTCATCCCTTGCAACACATCCCGCATTCACCCAGGCATGTAGAGTGGGAAAAGCCTGTAAAACAAAAACCCACTCTGGAATGCTCAGTGGCTTTGGCATGTTTTTCTGATTGGGCATGCTAATCACATATCGTAGAAATAAATGCTAAACCTAGAACAGCCCTACCTCGTACTCACCTTGCCAAGATGTCATTGCAAAGATATTACTTTTGAATTTTGTTAACAAAATAATTAAAAACAGTAATCGAAAATTATGAAAATTATGTTATCATTGTTTACTTGGAGGGAGGTCTTTTTAATATAAAGAATAAGTAATAATAAAAATAAGAAATCAAGCAGTAATGTCATTATAAACCTTAATTTTACTATTTATATTCAAATTTCGGATAAGTGAATAGCTAATGATAATTTCATTAGTTAACATGAAGCAATGGATTAATGAATAGAGTACACAGATTATCACTTCGGAGGTGATGGTCCAATTCCAGGACAATGGCAACAAAATAACCAATTCCAAAGGATATAAATCAGTTATTCCAAATAATGTAATTTACCCTCTTAAATTAAAAGTCTGTGCTTACATCAGTTGATAGTTGGGTAATAGTAGTGTGAAAAATATTTCTATATTTTTGAAGAAAATAATAATATAGGCATTTGACGTGACGCTAACGTTGGCTAACAATAATATAATTGTTTTATATTCAGGAAATTTTGAAGTTTGTTCCCAAAATCAAAAAGGTGTTCCATACAGAGGTCATATCAGGCTCATAACGGCGTCTTTAGTTAACGTTAATCCAACTTTTTCTGATGTTATATTGACATCAATCTGACTGCATCTTTCTACATGAGTAATTTTCATACAATATTAAAAAGATAATATATATTAGATTTTTTTAATTGAAATTAATCACTAAAATAATGTAAAATGCTTTGAAAACAACATTTGACGTATACTTCACAACTTATTTAATCGCTACATTTAAATATGAACAATAATATATTGAAGTTGTACAAATATTATTAAATATTATTTCAGCACTGTATAAGAGAATTCAAAAATAGAATATAGCATTAAGTAATTCATAGCAAAGTTCATTTTCATTTTTATTGTATTTATGATAAAGCTTGAATAACCGAATTATAGACGCGAAAATTTCATTGCGTTTCAGTACTGTAAAAGTAATAAGGAACAAGATAAAACTTTTTTCTCTGTACAAAAATGAAACAAGATTAAATATTTTCCATTATATATGTTTGCATTTTTGTCTTTTTTGCAAATTTCATTATCAAATATGCATTAACATTTTTGATAGATAAAATTCCTATCGGGCGTTAAGGTAAATAAGAAAAAACGAAATGTACAAAAACTGCTAGTGCAACCTTTCTACTGTGATTTCATTACACTATTTTTTTAATAAAAATATAAATATTTGAATCAATAATAATAAATGTTATAATTAATTCGAAACTTAAAATAACTTTAATTACTAAAAGTAAATTGTATTATCAATGAATATTTATCTTTGTTCAGTTATTATTTTTAAATTAAGAATCATCACAGGAAAACTGTTAGTGGTTGAAGTTTGAAATGTAATTTCATCGCATAAAAAAGGATTTTTTTCTCGAGGAAAGAGTTGGAAAATTAAATGTTCTATGTAGTAAAGAATGTAAAACGAATATTTTTTACATGCTTTTACTATCTTTTATTATCTAACGCAAAAACCCCCACTAAGCCGGGGTCTAAATTTTGTTAATTTTTAATCGGATGGATTTTCTGTAAATTTTGTTGAAAACAGTTAATGTTTTTCCTAATTGCAGCATAAAATATCTCCATTTTCCAATTTGATAAAAATATTATAAAAAAATGGCTCTATCTTGTGCAAACAACCTGTAAAAAATATTTTTTGTTTAAAATTGTTGCTAACTTTCAATATGTTCAGGGGAAAAATGGCCTCCATAACCCATATTTTTATGCTGGATTATGAAAATGTATTATTTAATAAAAAAAGTTTCGTTTGGTCAAGTTTTCCTACTTTTTTTAATGCTATTGAGAAATCATACTGTCTTAAATAAACTCGATACTAAATAAAGCGTAATAATTTTGGCATTTTTATTGCGTAGTTTCAGTATGGTTATGATATAGTCAACATACAGTTATGGCATGGTAGTGGCATAGCAATGACATAGCATAGAAAGTTATGAGTTATGAGTATGAAAATTTAATAACATTGGCAAGGTAGTATATTTGTAATGGAAGTATTAGATAACACTTTGTACATATCTTGAGTTTTTCATTTTATTTTTTTTAAAACTTTATATGTCTTCATATTTAGGAAATGCAAGTAACC
>JABFQD010005631.1:0-10527 GCA_022817045.1 Psix sp. ZL-2020
TTTATTCGATAATAAATTTCTTAAAACAATATCATTGCAATAATTAAATATGATATATAAATATATTTTTCCAAATTATTGTAAATAATAGAAATAAAAAATAAAAAAAAGTTTAATATATTTTAAATAAAAATTGCATGAATTATTTGAGAATGTAAATAACTTTTTAATTTTTGTCATAATAATAGTTAAAAAATGAGGTTAACGAATCAAGTTTGTGAAAGAAATTTAGCAATCAATTATTTAGATATATTGTATTGAAAAAATTCTTATAAATCGTATTGATAAAGCATTTATATAATGAAAATCTTATAAATATCATGAAAATATGTCAAATCTAAATTCATTAAGTCATTCAATGTGAGGTTATGTTGCAACACTCTTGTATGTTGTATTTTATAAGAAATAAATAATCATTGTAATATATCTTTCCAAATCTTACTTTTCTCAGTTTTTGATTCTTCTGTTAAATCAATTTCTTCGATTGTAGATGTCATTTTTAACAGAAAATAAAATGTCAATATGAATTGACGATAATTAACTTTTCAAATAAGATAAATTACAACCAGCATTTTTGAATGTATTTATTTTAAAACTGCACGTAAATGAATGTTTATTACAAGTTCATATTCATTTGTACTAAATTTAATAAACATCAGCAACATGTCAAAATCTTCGAATCGTCGATATCAGTTTTATCAGTAACGTTAAGCTTATATGAGTGTGTGCATAACTCAAAGTACACAACAATGAACCTAAATTTTGTGTCTTTCTTTTGTGCAAGTTTACTACATTAATTTAGCTTTATTTAACCGAAATCGTAACAATTGTAATCTGACCATTTCATTAATTTTTACATAAATTTAATTAAAAAATGACAATATAATTAAATGAGTATTAAATATTGTATATTATTTTTAAAAAATAAAAAATTTAGTTTCCACAAAAATCTATTAGAATTAACGTAAATGAATTAAAATATTCGATTCTTTGCTTATAAATTATTTTTACCAATAGCATGAACTATTTAGACTTTTTAAGTCTCAACTTCTATTATTTAAAATCTAATTTTATTAATGAGCAAAATAAAGGAGATAAATAAAATAAATAAATAGAGAAAAAAATTAACTTAACTTTCATTAATTCTAATTATAATCAACAAAAAAAATAATTTGTATTGTTCGAACTGCCTCAGAAACTTCAGAGGAAGTTGCACAACAATAATAATTTGTAGAATTATAATTTTTAAGTCAGAAGTTAGTTATTAAAGTTAAGTTTTAAATGAAATTTAATTATTAATAAATTATTGATGAATTAATAAAAACTGAAATTTAAAAATGATTTGATTTCTTAAATCTATTTGCGGGTTACCAACTTGAGACTAATACGGTTTTACTCAATTATAGATAATATTAATAGTTTAATGTCAACCCTAAGTTTTAGGTTTTATAATAGTTATGTTAATAATATGGTTTTCGCCAACGCCTAATATTACTATTGTGATTCTTGCCAGTAATTCGCGGTTCTCGTCAGCACCTAACTCTATATTACGGCTTTCGCCAGCTCCTGGGCTCTTTTCCCAGTTAGGCCTCTTAACCGAAAAAGAAGTGACGTTAATTGCGCCCGCGAGCCAAGTAAAAGGAAACCAATCATGATTTATCGAGTTTAATTATTATTAACCTCAATGCATTTTTTATTGAAATAAATACTAAAAATTATCATGAAAATGACTGATTTATTACTTTTTTATATTTATGAGTGGTTTTCTTTTAATTCCAGATTGAAAAAATTTGAATGTGACAGATATGGTCCCTTTGTTTAAGCGTCCTGCCTTATTGACTATAAGTATTCACAAAATTAAATTAAATAGCAAAACCAGAAAGAAAAATTTCTTCCTTATATTTTTCTGATTCTGAATATATAGTTTATTTCAGTTTTTATTTTAAAAATTAGTTCGCCTAGCAGCAATGGTGACGTCATAATCGCTGGCTAGCACATGAAAAACATGTGTTTTGTTCTAATTAGGTTAAATTTATAAAGAGAAAGAGATTGGAAACTCGAATTAATCTAAAATTAGTCCAATCAACTGAATTCTGTATCAAAATAAAGTAATTCTTATTCTTAATTAATTAATTTCATTGTATTAATGCATGACGCTACAGCGATTGCGTTAATTGTTCCGGCTAGCGCAAATGGAGGAATTGGATCATCCTATCCCTATCTCTATAGGTGACGCGACTACCCTAGAGGGCGTAGCAGTCGGAAATGTGGAACTGGAGGCGTTCAACGACCAGATATGGGTACCAGTTCTGCTACAAAATGTTTTGTATGTGCCAAAACTTGAATTTAACCTATTCTCCGTTGGACAATTGTTGGACAAAGGATATAAACAATCAGCGGATAAGAAATGGTCACAATTTGTAAATTTGAAAGGAAATATTGTAGCTACGGCTAAACGAAATGGAAAACTTTATCAAATGATGTTGCGACGCGAAAACGAAGAAACATGTCTGGAGGCCACGTCAATTCGAATATGGCATGAGAGATTAGCCCACCAAAAAATCCGGCAAGTGCGACGTATATTGCAAAGGAAAGGAATAAAGTATATAGATCCAAGTACTTCCTTCTATTCAAGGACGACTTCTCACAATACAGGATGGTGTACTTTATGAAGACGAAGGACGAAGCGGCCAAGAAGTTAGCTGTCTACACAAAATTAGTGGAAAACCAACTCGGCAAGAAAATCAAGTGTCTTAGGTCTGATAATGGAAGGGTAATTAAGAACGCATCGACGAAGGAATTCACAGAAGAGCTGGGAATACGTCACACATTTACCAACGTATATACGCCAGAGTAAAATGGAAAAATAGAACGCGAGATGAGGACGATCGTAGAAGCTACTCGCTCTGTTCTATTTGAGAAAGACCTGAGCGAAAAACTGTGGGCCGAAGCGATAAATTATGCAGTCTTCACTTTAAATCAAACAGGCACAAGTACCATCAAAGGAAAAAGCCCAGCTGACCTCTGGTTCGGTCGTGAAATGAGCATAAAAAAATTAAAACACTTCGGATGCGAATGTTTCGTGTTAATTCCGAAACATAAGAGAAGTAAACTGGATCCAAGATTGGAAATGGGATCTTTGTCGCTTACGACCTGAACTCGCCCTGTTACAGAGTGTATATATCAAGCAAACGTGACATCGTGAGCTCCGACAACGTAACCTTCAACGAGAATCAAACTAAACAAGGAACTGAAGTCGAGACATAGATGCAAGAAGATACGTTGAAGGAAATTCCCCAGGAGTCAGAAAAAGATGAAGTCGGAACTTTGGAGGAGCTCCCACAGGAAATTAGACGTCAATCTCCCCCAAAGTCGCGACGCAAAGAAGAACCTTGAGAGATTGATCGGCCATACAGGCACCTGCTAGGTATACTGACTACATTATGGGGTATCTAAGAGGAGGCAATCGTGCGAACATGGCCATGATAGGGGAAATCCAGGACATTTCAGTGCCGGCAGCACTAGAAGACTCGAATTGGCGTCGCGCCATGGAGGAAGAATATAAATCTCTGACTAAAATGAAGACTTGGAAACTCGTCAACTTTCCAAAAGATGTCAAACCACTCACGTGCAAGTAGGCTTTACGAGAGAAGGTGAACGGCAAACTGAAGGCTCGCTTAATAGCAAGAGGATTCGAACAACAAGAAGGCGTTGACTACTCGGAAACGTTCAGCTCGATCACTCGACACGCCTCGATAAGACTACTCCTCAGCTATGCCGCGTCAGAGAAACCGTTACTTGTACCTTTCGATGTAAAAACCGTGTTTTTACACGGTGACTTGGAGGAAAATATATATATATATATATATATATCAGCCTGAAGGCTTTGTCTACGGGACAGGTAGGGTGGGTAAACTGGAAAAAAGCCTATACGAATCAAAACAAGCACAAAAAAATGGAATGAAAAGATGCTGAACTTTCTGGAGAAGATAAGACTGGTGAACACTGATGACGATCCCTGTATTTTGTACAACGAAGATAGAAGCATCCTGATGTCTATCTTCGTAGATGATGATCTCATGTTGGGGAAATGAAGGGAACATCTCTGGAAGATCTTGAATCTCATTAACGAAAGGTTTGAGATCACCTTTGACAGAGAGATCGAAAAAGGGATAACCTATCTGGGAATGCGGTTATAGGTCCGCGAAGGAGGAATCTTTGAGTGTCTCAATCTCTTTATACACAAAAATTAATTGAGGAAATGAATTTTGATCACTGCAACACAGCTCCAACGCCAATTGAAAAAGGAATGGTTACTGACAGCGAATGTCTGGTCAATGACATTCCAGCACCTGCAGGTACACCCTATCGGAAAGCCATAGGGAGTCTTTTGTACTTAGCCACCATAACCAGACCGGACATAAGCCACATCGTAAATTTTCTAAGTCGTCACTGCTCAAATCCCATGATAAGTCATTGGACAATGGTAAAACGCATATTCAAGTACCTGGAGGGAATAAAAACACTCGGTATCCACTTTAACGGAGATGACAAGATAATTGTGTATACTGACTTCGACTTTGGAGGAGATTCCGAAACTATGAAGTCAACCAGCGGAGTACTCATCATAAGAGGAGGACCACTGGTGTGGTACTCTCAGAAATAGCACCTGGTCGTCGCTTCCACTGCAGAGGCCGAACATCGCGCTGCTGTTTCAGCAGTTGGTGACGTTTGTTGGCTAAAGAGAATCACTCTTGAGCTTGGTATACTGAAAACGGAGGAGCCGATCATCCTGTATATTGATAATAAATCTGCGATTAATATGTTGTTAATTCACATGATGGAAAAATTAACAAAGAAAAGAAGCATATAGAGATTCCTCGAAATCATATTAAACAGCATGTCGGCAAGACTATCTCTGTGTCATGTAAATAGTTCCGATCAGCTCACTGATATCCTCACGAAGCCTCTGGGAAAACAAATTTTCATAAATCTGCGGTATTATATAGTTAAGGAGGAGTGCTGAGGTCAACTATGTAATACTCATTTCTTCTGATAGCTCTGTCAGGAAATGAAATAAGTTGGCAGCGCTTATCTTTCAATACTTTTTTCATATTACACTTATGTTTTTTTTTTATTTTGATTTTGGTATGAGGTATTTTTCAGTTAGAATCCTTTCATCATGAATAGCAAAAATCTGTGACGAAAGGAGAGAATTTATATCTTGAAAATTCAAGTTTTATTTTTTAGCAAACCTAGCGATTTGCTTTGCCTTTTTGCTTCAGTAATATATATCTGCGAGTTCTAATAAAAAGGTTCATAATTTTTGTTTTATTTGATTTTATTTTCTACTTCAAATATGTACACTCAGATTGAGACCGCGTGCTACTTTAATGTATTATCTGTATAAAATTTATGTTCTTAAATTTATGTAGTATAAACATAGAAACTTTATTTTCTCTCTTTTTTTACTAGGCGCCTTTTTTGTTGTTAAATTGCTGAAGTCATGCAAAAATAAAGAGCACCGAAGATATTTCGAGATAAAGACAGGCTCTTTATTTGTCATCCCTCATCCCTATCCAATGAAATAAAACCAATAGATATGAAGTCAGGCACTGTAGAGAAAGCGCCTTCTTTGAAAAGAAAAGACTGTATACAGAAGGAGCCAAGTATTTAGATAGGAAGTTTTTGTCAGGAATTCACGTCAAAAATTAATGCAAAAAGGGATTACGTCTATTTATAACGTGTCATGCGGCTATAGGTCTGGACTCGGGGCTACAAACGGAAAAGATATCACGACTATTCCGAACTGTGGTAACACCAAAGTCAATATATGCATCAATCATATAGTGGAATATGACCGAAAAGAAAACCCAAGTGAGAGCCCTGGATCATTTACAGCCTGTCAATTTGATAAGAGTCTTGGGTGTGAGACAAAATATACCCATAGTTGTGATTAGCAGAATGCTAAACCAGACCAGCCTTACCTTAACTGTCGTCAGAAGGATGACCAGGGAAGTACTGAAATTGTTGAGTAACAAACAATGAAGAGAACCTGAAGCAATTGGACATGCAGAGAATGTGCAGTTTGGATCCGAACGCGATCCAAGACAGGACACACAAAAATTCTTGTTTAAGAATAGATACAAGGTAGTGAAACCAATTAAATAAGAATGGAAAGATGGTCGAAGGCCCAGAGACGGCCAGATCTGGTTTGCAGATGGCCGTCTATAATGTCAACGGGAACTAGATTTGGCATATGTGGACCGAGGAGAAGAGATAATGCATCCTATTTCCTAATAACATACAGCACGATATACCAAGCTGAAATAGTGGTTGTAGGTATATGTGCAAAGAATCTGATATGTAGAGAAGTCAGAAAGAAAAGGATTACTATCTGTACTGATAGCAAAACTAAAATAATGGTCCTGAATAATCCAGTAATCAACTCCCAGTTATTAAACATGATCACAAAGGCTATTGACAGACTAGCAGGAAAAAATAAGGTACGGGTTTGTTGGGTCTGTCAACGAAAATGACCTGAATCGTAGGTGAAATAAATGTAATTTTCCCTGGGGGATCCGAATCTGCAATACCAAATTTGGGTTTTCATTTAAGATTTTAAAGTTGCCCCCGCCCTACCCCCAGGGGGTAGGGGTAGAGTTTGACATCATTGGATAGCTTTCCAAAAATTATTTGATACGTATTTCCCCGTATTTTGATCCGATGCATTTTTCTCGAAATATTTGTCTGTCCCGGAACTTTTTCCATACCCCGTATAATTGAAATGAAAAGGCTTATAAATTACCTAAAGTGGAAGCGCAAAGTATGTCCATTCATTATGAATGCATAGGTATACCCTATTAAGAAGAACTGAACAATATTGAAAAATGGGTTGAAGGCAAGGAAAGATGAACAGCATCCGATAGATAGAGTTGGGGAATTTAGATGCAGTAGTGAGAGCTCAGTTTCCCTCAGCTTAAGTGTCTCGTATAGCGAATGTAATGGTACTCACATGTTTCGCGACTCCAGCACTGATCAGCTGTTTTACGACACTATGTAAGCATCATCTAAGCAATCCGCTAGGGGGCAACACCTCCTAACCTACTTTATGGGCATGATATTTGTGTGACCTTTGTATCCAGTAGAGGGCATTAAATAGATCACGGTCAGCTCTCCCGGAAATGAGTTAATATGATAATAATTTAAAAATCATGAAGACTGCAATCGAAAGCAAGTCGAGCCTGAATCAAGTGATCAGCCAATCGTGCTTTTCACGAGATTCTGGATATCGGTATGGTGAAAAGAAATAACATTTAGACGTAAGTATTCCTCGTTAGAGTAGCCGTAGTGCTGAGCTACGTTTACTACCAACTTCATGTTACCTCTACCCTAATTATACCTCCGTCTCAATTCTCTCCCTAGAAGATCATCGTGGACATCGATTCCTGATGTGTCACGACCTTCTGGGTAACACCTAACCAGGATAGTAGGATAGTAGGATAAATTTTGAATAAGGCCGTAACAACTACATTTAAATAAGGTGACTTGAATAAGGCGGTAGCATTTAAATTTGAGTAACGTATTTTGAATTAGGCGGCAAAAAATGAAAGAAAAAATATATAATAAATTAAAATAAACATATAAAAATATAAATATCGAAAATAATAGAACAATGAAATAACATGTATATCATTGAATTCATAAAAGTACATTTTTAAAGCTAAATGATGAAATTGCCTCTGATGGAAATACTATAACGTGTGTTCACGTTATACTATAACGTGTGTTCACGTTATAGAATTTCCATCACGTTGTTTTAATATTCCCAGAGCAGCTCTGACAACTTCAAAATAAATAAAATAAAATTCCTTGATTAATCTTGAGAAAAAACTTGTGCTAAAATTAAAATTTTTTGATAAAATAAAATTAGCACCGTTTCAAATATTTTTTTGTAATATTCATTCTTTTTCTCATCCTGTGCGGTTTTACATCCGGTCTTATACAAAAGTGAAACAGAGTGAACTCTACAACATGGAGAACGAAGTCAACCGAATCACGAAACTCAAGGGCATCGAAAACTGGACAACATGGAAGTGTTCTAGGTTCGAATAACGCTGTTATCTAACGGCTCGTGGAACATCGTCACCGGTGATTCTAAATTTTCCACCGAAAGCAATACTTCCGAATCCCAGTCAGCACGTGCCACATGGAATAAACTGAATAACCTGGCACAACGGATAATCGCGACCGCAGTGGAAGAAAAACCACTGCTTTACATCATCAACTGCACATCGTCGAAGGAAATGTGAAACAAACTAATATTTGTCTACCAGAAGAAATCGAAACTTTTTCTATTCTGGCTTTAGAATTTTGGGATTACTCGAAAATTGCAATCGCCCAAAATTTTAAGTGACTTTAGCGCATAGACTCCATGCGGAGACACTCGGTCACATATAATCAAAGCCGACTATCTCCAATATGATTCATAAGTTTTAATTACTATGATGAGAATTAGATGCGCTCACAAATGAATAAACAAGATAATAACGCTGCAATATTAACTATTTATATATATATAATACTATTGTAAATTAAATTCAAAATAAATATATAAATCAACTATCAGATATAATTCAGCTTAAGAAAATATTTGTTCAATAAATCAAAATAATATAGAAAATGTAATCTAGAAAGAAATAATGCAAAATGAATTTGTCTTTAAACTACACAAATGAAGTTTCAAAGATCCAGTGAAATTGGTTGCCAAAACCATATTTCCAGACGAAATCGAAGCGCAAGAACAAAGCAGGAACAATTCACCAAAATTAGCCAAACTTAACAACTCAAAAAATAAATTCAAACATATAACTCTTACAACCTTGTGGCCCTTTCATAACTTTTCAAGACGTGGGGATAATAATAATTTTTTCCCAATTGAGGCAAAATAGGTGGGAATAAATAAAAACAATAATGGACAATAACGATACCAGGATCATGCAAAATATATAAAAATAAATCACTTAAATCCACACGATTTATTGAATTAACAAAATATAAAATACATCAATATAATTGACGTGATTTGCCTGCTGGATTGCTAACAGAATCTATTTTAACAATACATCGAGAGATCGTTTATTATATTGAGATTTTAACATAAAAAGACACAACATGCCTATTAATTAATTTCAAAATATATATTATTTTAATATTCCTATACATATTATATTAATAAAAATCCTTTCATTGCAGAATAATGCTAATACATAAATATTTAACTTCAATAAAAGAAAAAAGGTTCATGAAACAATGTTGTAGAAACGGATTAAGTAATCACTTATCTAGAACAAAGATAAATAATTTTTTGATTTAAGATATTTGATGATTCAATTTTATTTGTATGGGAATTATTTTTCTTTACATAACAGAAAAAAATATTTACATAATTTACAAGATTTACATTATATTCATTTATGTAACACTAAATAACAATAAAATGAAATTAAATAGTATTAATAATAATAAAACATAAAATGTAAAAAAGCACAAATAATATGATTAATTTTGTGTGTTTAAATTTTTACATCATGAAATAGAATTTTTTATTAGCAAAAGTCACTTTTCTTCCAACTTGTAATAAATCATTCGTAATGAAAAAAATTTTTATTAATAAAAACGTTTTTAGATAGTAAAACTTAAATTGCTTTTTAAACTCTAATAATAATTAGATTATCAACGTAATAATTATTATTATTCTGAGGGTCGTTAAGGTCGATAACCTACCCAGGATTCACAAAATGAGAATACCTATTCCGGAAGCGATCAAGGACGTAGATGGCCAGTTGAGGGCAATCCGGATCCAAACAATGACATTGAAGCCTCGAGATACATTGTCTCAAGCCGGGGTATACACAATCCGGTATCCACCGCTTTGTGGTGGTGTGGGTGGATGATCCAGCTCTCGAGGTGGCGCAGGACAGAAGTTTTAGGCTCTACACGAGCGTTAGGGAGGTCGTTTTTAAACTCCTCGACAAGAAGCCTCAGGAATCTTTAAAGCACCGTGGAGGTTTAATTAAAAAAATGAAAACGAACAGAGCAAGAGTCAATTACGAAGAACGGGACCGTATATCTGTAATGAACTTGCAATTTACTCAGATTAACTAGCACCACTGCAAAAGCTCCTCTGGCATGGAGTCTGGCGCTGGCGCGTACACGCATAGATCGGATACAAGAACCCGGGCTACTTAGGTGACGTATCAAAGGGTAACTTTATGCGAGTGAGCTGTACGCACCCCTAATAATGGGGAGGTGAAGGCTTGTATACTGATGTGAACTGGATGACCAGCTAAGTCAATGGGCACACAACGAGCAAAATATATCTTATTTATTTTTTTTAATTCTTTTGTGAATTTTCATTTCACAATTAGGATGATTGTTCCTTTTTAGTTTTATTTAATCAATTTAGAGTTTTCTTCTCAATAATTAATTTGCCATTTCTAGGAACTAATAATGAAACACTGTTTT
>JABFQD010005632.1:0-10527 GCA_022817045.1 Psix sp. ZL-2020
AATCTATATGTCATTTATATGTTCAATTAAGATCCATGATTTGCAAAAGATTCTCGATATCATTTTTACTATCACTACACGTTTTCTTCATCAAAATTTCATCAGATCTTGAAAAGAATCTTTAATCAACATTTTCTTCTCGTGTTTACAGACATCACTGTTGGAATTTGGAAACCATTATTTCCATCGCAATAGGCATAGGTTTAATCATTTTTATAATTATTGATTCGTTAAAAGAAAACGAAAGACTCATTAGTTTAATTGGAGTTGGGGTTTTAACATTTGTCACGTGGATTTTCTCAAAATATCCTACGAGAGTAAGCTGAAAACTGTAATTGAAAACTTGTTTCCAACATTCTTTTTTACATTGAAAATTTCAAATAACATTTGATCTTTTAGGTGGTTTGGAGACCAGTTATAACCGGTTTTCTTTTGCAAGTAATTTTTGGACTAATTGTTATAAGATGGTCAACTGGCAGGGTTATTTTGAATTGTATATCGGACAAAGTAGCAAAATTCCTTGACTTTTCATTAGTGGGCAGCAAGTTTGTTTATTCAGATGACTTGGTCTCAAAGCATATATTTTCATTTGCTGTAAGCATTTAAACTCAACAAAACCCGTTAAAAAAATGATATTTTGGAAAGAAGAAATTTCTGTCTTTTTTGGTCAGCATCACTTTCCTTAAAAAAACGACGAAATCTTCATTCTGAAACATTATTTTTTGATGGTTCACAATACATTACAGGATTTTTTCATTAAATTGAAGATTCATGTTTTTAGGCGGTTCCTGTAATTTTTTTCATGAGCTTTAGTGTTCAAGTGTTATATTACTTGGGAGCCATGCAATGGGTAATATCCAAATTAGGCTGGGCTTTACAAAAAGCTATGGGTACAACAGTTTGTGAGTCCATGAATGCTTCAGCTAACATTTTTCTAGGAATGGTAAACATTAATTTGAGAAAATAATTAAAAAATATCAATTACTTGACTTTTTCTTTTATTGAAAAATTATTTGTTTCATTTTTATTATTTCAGACTGAAAGCCCTCTATTGATAAAACCTTATCTTAAAAGTTTAACTTTTTCTGAAATTCATGCGGTTATGTGTTGTGGTTTTGCCACAGTGTCAGGTAATTAGAAAAGCATTAAGAAAAGTGCATATCAAATATTTATAATTATTTACGATTTTAAAATCTATAATGAAATTTTTTTTATTATCATTAAAAGTATTTAAATATGCATACATAAACTATATTTATATAGTATAAATTAGATTTCGTTGCTACAAATTCTTTTCAATTATTTTATTCTTCATAATTATAAATTACAATTACAAATATTTTTAAAGTTAATCATCTAAAATATTTGTTTTGGTACAGGAACCGTAATGGCAGCTTATATATCTTTTGGAGCAGAAGCATCACACCTTATTTCTGCATCAATAATGTCTGCCCCTGCAGCTCTTTGTTTTTCAAAACTATTTTATCCTGAAACCGAACAAACTTTAACCAGTTATAAAAATATTAAACTCGAAAAATCGTAAGTGTATTTTTTCAAAAACATAAATACAGTATGAATTAGACTTATCTGTATATATTACTTATTAAATTTTCATTACGTAGTTATTATATTTATATGTACATAATTTGTTGAATATGAATATTTTTCAGAGATGATAGTGGCTTATTAGATGCAGCGACGAAAGGAGCTTTAGCTGCTATTCCTCTCGTTTTGAACATCACAGCTAACATTATTGCTTTCGTCTCATTCATCGCTTTTTGCGACAGTGTCATTGGCTGGACATTTGAGTTGATTGGTTTTGATGGTATAACCCTACAGGTAATACGAATCTGTAGAATATTTTTTTATCTTTTATATCTTTTTTATACAAAAACGATTTTATTTACTCTTATTCTTATTCAAAAATTTTTTTCTGTGTTATAGAAAGAACAATAATAACAAAATTAGATGAATAAAAAAGTTCCATAGTTTATTTATATAAAAATATAATTTAATAATTTCCTTTTAATTCTATTTGAATGTTTATTTTACATAAATTTCTCATCAGTGTAATAGTTTACGTGAAATGATTATTTTATTATTTCCAGGTTATAATGGCTAAAATATGCATGCCTTTAGCTTGGATCTTGGGTATTCCCTGGTCCGAATGTGAAAAGGTGGGCGAGCTAATTGGAATCAAAACAGTAATCAACGAATTTGTCGCCTACCAAAAGTTAGGCGAATTCAAACGAGCGAACTTGCTTTCACCGAGATCACAAGCAATCGCGACGTATGCGCTTTGCGGATTTTCAAATCCTGCTTCAATTGGAATCTTAATCGGAGGACTAACAAGTTTGGCTCCTGAAAAAACAAAACAGATCACCGACGTTGCTATGAGATCTTTCGTGGCTGGAAGTATTGTATGTTTTGTCACGGCTTCAATCGCTGGTAATTATAATTAAATTAATAAATTTATTTTAAAATAAATAAGAAATCGAACATGTAAAATATTAATGAATCACAACCAATTACTTATACAATTTTACCTTTTATTTTCAGGAGTTCTGATAACAGAAGAATTTTACATGCAAAGTGCAGCATCGGTCAATGCGACTATGATTATGTGATGAGGAAATTGCATCATAATGCTATCAAATTATGTAAATAGTAACTATACATAAATATTCATTCTTAGAAGATTGTATTTACGATGTAATGCTGTTGTTTATATTTGAAATTTCTAAACTAAATCAAAGATACTTAATTGTACACCATACAACGTATCTTTATACTATGAGACACAGTAGTGTTTCTAGCCAAGTACAAAATGCTAGTTTTCGACGTTAAAACACAAGGCCAGAAAAGAATTAAAATCATCTTTTAACATCTTTTTTTAACTAAATTTAGTTTCTATTTTGCACAAAAAGAGGCCTTTTTATTACTTAACTCGTTGAAATTAACTTTTAAATAATTTGAAAAAGTTATCATTAGTTATAGAATTTTAAGAATCATTATTCCTATTACTTGTAATAAAAGTAGTTCTCTACGATTCATCACGTGACCATTGTTAAATTGTAAAAAACAAACAAAGAGACTTATTAATGTATTAGTATTAGCAACGACCATGAGAACTTTGTTATTGTATACATTTAATTGCTCAAACGTACCTTGAGCTCTTAATTGATACATTTTATATTTAACTGTAAATACCATTTGTAATAAATTTTTGTTATATGTTATACCAAAGTCCAACTTTCAAATTATATCCTACCTTCAGTTCTGCCTTCTCAAATAAAATAATCTGAAACTAGTTTTCGACTTGCAGAAGTAGTTGCTTCATTTGACATTCAAAGACGAAAAAATTTTTTACTCATATAAATGTTAACCTGTTGAAAATAAATATTTTTCTCCAATAAGCAAATGTCAAATAAATCATTTTCACCGTTGAAATTTTTTAAACAAATTTTCATAACAAACTCACTGATCAAAACACCTTTTCTCACTCATTCGTAGCAAGAAAACAAATGCAGATATTTGCATACTGGAATTCGTTATTGTCAAAGATATTGTTATTAGTGTTACGCTTAGTAAGGTGTATTAGCATCGTCAGTATCACAGTAACTCTCATTGAGTTAACATTTAAGAAGTCGAACAATGCGCATAGATAGTGAATTAAGATAAGCTTCAAAGCTGTTTGTTACATCGTTCAGATATGCGCTTATTGCAGAAACGCGTTGTTTTTAAAATTATTTAGCTGGAAGGTTTTGATAAGTTTATTCAATTTGCTGAGACTAAACATTGATCTTTATTTATTCAACGCATAGATCAGGTAATGAAGAATACTTGCAAAGTAATATTATATAACATGAAATGTATCTCATTAAATAAATAAAACATTCATTTTTATTTCAGTCCCAAATTTGATGATTTTGCAGGATCCGTTGCATGAACAATGGCTGGCATAGTTAATCCAGATTTCGTAGACGTAAGTGATACGAACTTTTATGATAAAAATTTATTCGCCAAAAGTTTTCAAACTGCATTTAATAAATACCAGATATATTTGTTAAGGATTAAGAAAGAGATGATTTAAAATTTGACAATTTAAATTTTAAGTTGGGATACAAATATGAGTAATGTTAATGTTTGTCAAAATTGTCTCCTTTAACAATTACGCTGAATATTTTAGCGATTTCGAATGATTAGCTTATTACAATTTTTAAAGATATGTACAAGTATAGCGCAGTAAAATTAATAACCAAAGCAAGTGTCCAGTTATTATAATATGATTTTATATAAATTTTATGCGATAATCAGATTTATGTAATATGAATTCCACAATGCATGCGTACCATATTGTAAATTCATTTAAATATTTTGTACAAGTTGAAACACTTTGATAAATGCATTTCGATTCAACGTCCCAAACCGAATTCTTTAACTCGAAACCCGTTTCCCTCCTTATTAGTAGATCATTATCATTGAATTAATTTTAATGCAAAATCAATCGCATCTCATCAAAATAATGATTAAAATATATCAAGAAAAATAGTCAAAAGTTATTCACTTGTAATTAATATTTCAAGTATTCAGTAGATCTTAGATTCGAAGAATTTAATTAAAAAAAATTTCATTTCAATATATTAATTGCTTCTTGTTCTTAAACTAACGATTCAATTTTTTATTAGGATGAGTTTCATAATAGAGGAAATATAAATACAGAAATCAAAGAAGAAAGGGTAAGATTTGTGAAAACTATCTAAAATGAAATTCACATTTAAGTTTTCAAAATAACATTTATTTTATTTGCTATGCTAGGTAACATATCCTGAGGAAGTAAAAAATTATGAACTTGATAAAACAACTTTTCGCAAGTTTTACGACAGAAATACAAAATTATTTCACTATTTTTCATTAATTACCATCAATACTATTGTAATTATATACCTCATATTTGCAGCACTACATTGGAAAAGGAAAAATGGTAATTTTATGTTTGTATAATTTTATCATTTGTATATTTACGTATTATTTAAGCAAATTATTGAAAATATTTTGAACAAAATCATTGATTTCAGTTGTTACTTGCAACTATGAATGGTGTGATGGTTTTGGCTTTTTGATTATTCTCACCTGCTTAGTTTATGGCTTTTTATTCTATAAACACGTATTAAAAAGAATTATTCGAAGACCTGTAATATCATTTTCTTCCTGCTGTTATGGATGTTTAGACAATATTCGTGAGAAAATGTAAGTACTCCATCCATTTAAATCATCACATTCAAATCATGTTTCAACGCCGGTATCTCCATTAAATTGCCTAATTCAACTGATTAATATAATCGTATTAATGTTTTACCTTGGAATCAAGCCTTTCCAAACAAAGTATATAGATAGTGGTCTGAAACATTGACATCTGTTGATAACAATCGTAAAAAGTGCAAGCGCAACGATATTATTTTTCAATTACAAAACCAATCGTCTTATCAATTGTGAAAAATAATCGTAAAAGCGTTTAGACATTGAAAAGTAGAGATATAACATGAAAGTGAAATTTCAGTTCGAGCAGCATCATTAAGAACTGAGAGGTTACAAGTAAATTAAGAGTAATATAAATAAAGTAACCGGCCAAATTTGTAATTTCAATTTTTTGTAATGAATAACGATATCGTACAATTATTGTTTGTATGAAATGTTATTAAAAAATAAATACCTTTTATGAATATGAGTAAATAATATTTTTCCTTATCTTGATATAAACTTTACATTACGTTTGATTTTAATTTCATTTAGATGATTACTTTTTAATTACGTTAGTAATACATTATTATAAATATAGTTATTAGTTTTGAGAGATTAAAAATTATTCATTTTTTACAAATAATGTTTTCTATATGGTATTATTCTAATTTAGCAAATAATTACTTTATTTTACCTTACTGAGGTAACATTTTTTAATTGATAATTTTCTGATTTATAAATATTTAATTTAACATGAAATGTCTACTATCAACCGAATGGATACAATTATTTTCTGCAGGTTGCCAACGTGAAACATGTTTTTGCATCGTTACGTAATATTTTTAATTTTAGAATTTTTTTAGAATTTTATATTTTTTTCATCTGTAGTTTACAGTTTAATTGTTTTAGATTTTTTGATCAAAAGATGCCTATGACCAAGTACTAAAAATAAGAAAAAAATGATGAATGAATAAATGAGAATGATAGTTACATTCAATAACATTTTATTGAATTTCATACGTTAAAAATATTACAATAATATAAATATTCAGTTTTAAAATTGTTATTACAATTTTCATTTTTTGAATGAGAACAATGTTCATTTTATAACTATAAAATTTTATTTAAGTAGTTCACCTTGCGTAGAAATAAAATAAACCGAATGGGATCTGGATAGAATCGAAATGCTGTCTAGTTGAAATTTTGTTGAAATCTGGAAACATTTGAAAAATTTCCCAGTTTCAGACTACTATTTTAGCCTGGAATGAATCTGACAAGAGTCTGGTGGATTGTACCCAGACTTTCTCCGGATTGTTTTATAATCTGGATGAAATCTGACAAATCTAGACTTTGGCCAGCCTAATTTTAAATTTGGATACAGTCTGGCAGATTATTTCCAAACTAATATCAAATTAATTTATAATCTGATAAATACAAAATCCAGACTATGTCCAAACTTTGTCCAGAATATTTTTTTTATTTTATACTTCTATAAAAAATATTTTCTAAAATAATACTGATGGATTTGAACCCACAACGGTTTTAAAGTCTTTTAAATAAAACGGAAATTTCGTTCAAAAGGGAGATTAGAACCAAAGTTCTCCAATCTAAGCCTGAAGCCTTCATTTTTTATAATATTTTTTTAACCTTTTAAAACCTTCACCACTAGATTACCAAATTTCTTGATAGTATAGAGGAAAGTTATCTGTATAACTGAATTGATTATGTAGCTTTTATCATACTATTCTTTGAAGAAGCAATCTAGTAGTGAAGGCTTTAAACTTGTAGACACCAAGCGTGCAACATTGTATTAAGTGAATTTTTTTCTCAAATATTTAGGCTTCAAAGTCTTATACAACCGTGTTCTCAATTATTTGTCTATTGTCGTGGGCTCAGTTGAACGAACAATCGAGTCCGAGATAACAATAATTTATCGGCAATCACATCAGGATGGTGATTGATAGCCGCTGTCATAACCTATACAGCCATGGTCAAAACGAGACATGTATTTATATGAGGTTCTAGAATCAACAAAATGAATATGGCTCTTAACAATCTTCCGATAAATCGGAGGATCTAATCATATCAGTCAAGAGAAAGCATGATGATCTGAGAGCATCTCTTAGTTGTTTAAAATCGCCAAACCTTATTACGTTGTGCATCATCAACATGTCAGGGCTAAAAAAAAGACGAGAAAGGCAAAAAATATCCCGAAGAAATCGACAGCAGATACATTACCAAATCCTCCACTAAATCTGAAGCAGCATGAAAATCAATGATATTCAAGTGAACCATGAATCACATCCAACAATGAAAATAACGTTGCCATTCTGAATCTTATCAACTATTCATGGACGAACGATGAGTCAAACATCATCGGTCCCGATTGCGAAGCAATCACCTCACCTTTACAATCAGAAATCAGCATAAATAGGAAGTTTTTTTGTTGACAGCATGCAAAATAACATAATTCACCCACAAGAAAACACCAGTTCATGGATGCTTCCAAAAAAATCTTTCGTCGAACGAAGTACTGGCTAATACGACAAAAATAAACTTATTCCAATGTACAACTCGATTCTCCCGCTAGATTTTTCCAGCTGACACGTTGGGCACAAAAACAGAATTCAAGCTATTCCAACATAGGTCTGCCAAAAACTATTTAGGCACCTCCAACAAACATGAACGGGAGCAATCACCTGTCGAATGGGAGATAAATTTCCTACAAGCACTCCTTCTAACCCTTCAACCAAACTAGAGCTCACTCCTCGAAAGAAACACAATAGACATGACGCCTGAAATCTCCGACACAAGAAGAGAACGTAAAACCAAACTGCTGATCACAGTCTTTACAATAGACATAAATACAATTGTAAGTAATCTAAATGATGTAATAGATAAAGATTTTTAGGCGATCTACAAAATCTACAAAAATCTACAAGATCTACAAAAATTTAGTATCAGTTAACAATAACGACTTATTCGTAAGGAAGTATAATGCGCTGAAGAGTTTTAATGTCCTACACTTTACTTATATGCCGAAAGATAAACTAATAACCTATCTTTTGTTACAAGGCATTTGCGATAACTTCTACGCTACAAAGGTACTAGTGGAGATCAACAACCATGCAATAAGATGTCAATTTAGTGAAAAAACATAAGATAGATACAAAAGTATTTTTCAATGCACGGCGGAAGGGCACAACGATCCTTGTACAGTTTATCAGGATCAAACATATAAATCCAACAATGAAACAAAATAAATTAGCTAACAATATTGTTAAATGGAAAACTATTTATAAAATGTAAAGTACTGAGTATGGAAACTGAAGAATTTGATAAACAAGCAGCTCAGAAATTCTGCAAAGAAAAATAATTATTCCTAACCAGCAATTTGGTTTTAGATTTGGTCACTCTACAGTCCATACAATCAACAAATTATGGTCTGATGTTTGCAGAAATCTAGTGGAACATAAATTTGTGGCGGCTGCGCTAGTTGATCTCGAGAAAGCATTCTCGAAATGCATTCTAAAAATTCTTTGACAGAGACAAAAAATTCAGAGTCACAAATGGCATAATTGCCTTAAAAATAGTTTTCACGATTACCAAATTAACAGTTAATGCCCTCTTGTTTTGTATCAACTATACCAAAGAGCTACCTAAAATTTTCAGATTAAAAAAAATAACAATCTGAGAACATTTGTCTTTACAGACTAAAAGTAAACATAGACAAATGCAAAACTATTTTATTCTTTCCTACCATGAACACAATAGCTCAAGCTAACCATGATAAATGAATTTCTTTCAGTATTTTAGATGACCGTGCAATAAATAAAGATTTAGAGCACAAATATACTGTACTCTAAATGTATAACAATGAGATTGCTAATTATAATAAGATTTAGTTAAATTAAGCGAAAGCACCCTATTACAAAATGGTGTCTCTTTTTCATTGTAAGTGACTCTAACCATGTGTTAAGCTTAAACTGGTACACCCCATGCTTATACGTATGTAAGTCAGGTATGGTACAACTTAAGTCCAAATCCTATGGAAAAACTTAGATCGTTTGAGTGATCTTATCTCAGAGCTAATTTGAAAATAGAACTCCGGAATCAAATTTTACGAAATACTACTCCAAAAATCATATTTATAATTGTTGCAACATACCAAGAAACAGCAATTTTATTTGGAAATTATGCAGAGTTCATATTATTACTTCGAAAAAAGAAAATAACCCGATCATAAGTGGCTATTATTATATAAACGTCAATGTAATCGAGAACCACATGAGTGAGAGATTCATTCCAACAGAGGCTTTTCCTTTCTTAGACCAAACAAAGTATCTCCAATCCAAAAACAATGTAACCCTGAATACTAAGACACGCGTTTAATAAAATATTTAGTTACGAACTTCTGGTTGGTCCATATAGTTGGTCCAAGAAAAACTGCATGAATATCCCTATTTGTGATCTAAGCACTGAATACAATAACAAGAAGAAATATGCTTGACTCGACAATGGCTAACGTAAGGCTACGAATATCCTCATATCTTTCATTTAAAATGACTACTCCTTTATTTCTCTAACGAAAACCACCTGTTTCTCTTTCTAGTCACATTCTTTTCTTTCTTCTAATACTACACTTAAACACAGTGTAGTTTAGTGTTTAAGTATCTTATTCAAACTTGTGTATATAATGTATTTATGTGTTATAATACAAATTATTTTAAAAAATATTTTTAAAAAATGAACCCTTTAGACTCACACTTAAGAGGCTTGGATTCCAATCTCCCGTCTTAACGAAATTATCGTTTTATTTTAAAGGTTGAACTGTTCTAAATTCGACCTCTTTAGTATTATTGTAGAATATAATTTTTTTATCGGTCTGGCATTAGTCTGGAAATAATCCGTCGGACTACAACCAGATTATAAATTAGTTTCACAAAGATTTAGGAACAATCTGCTAAACGCAATCCAGATTTTTCCCAGATTTCCACAAGACTTCAATCGGACAGCACTCATACTCTATACAAATCTTACACAGAATATTTTTTAATACGCGGGACTACTAATTTCTTAGTTAAAATAATATAAACAATTAGAATAATTGCTTCTTTATTTTATTTATAAATTAGAATAAAGAATTACATTTTTTAAATTATTCAAACTTTACTTGTTAAAACCAAATAATTCTGCAATTTGTAATCTGATTTCTTAGTATTAGAAGCAACGTACAAATAATTATTCAATACATTTCTTATTTTTATTATTTTTCATGTATTTTAT
>JABFQD010005633.1:0-10526 GCA_022817045.1 Psix sp. ZL-2020
AAAGAAGCCGAAAAGAAATTAAATAGATCATATGTGAGAGAGAACATCGAAGAAACTACCACAGGGGGAGAATCTGAAGCTGAAATCGCTAAAAAAAAAGAAAATTATGATGACCTCTGGGATGGCATACCAGAATACCCAAAAAGTATTTCAAATGAGATGCCGAGTAGAAAAAAATGTAATCCTGATTTTCACTCAATTAAATAATAAAATATGTGATATTTCAATTTTCAACTTATCATATTTTTGAATACTTTTTGTTATTATTTTTTTACTGTATATTGTTGTACATAAAATTTAAAGCTGTTATATAATTGTTTTTCTTATTTTTTCGATTGTTCCAGGTATAAATATTAATAGATCACCAAAATTCGATGAACCGAGTACTTCAGGATTGAAAAATGATAATCGCAAGAGATCTTTTTCTTCATCTCCTGTGGAACGTCGCAGTAAGTCATTTTGATACGGTCATTATAACATGAATTTTAATATAAGTTTCATTTTTATATCATCCTTTTCAGAGTCTAAGAAGTCCAGAATCGTCGCAGCTACTAGTTCATCGGAAGATGAAAATGATGAAAAGTCATCCATGTCCACAAGACAAGAAATAACTGAGATGAAATCACCGAGAGCCATGATACAAAGCCATGATACAAATTTCCAAAATTGCCCTTCAAATTCTATCAAGAAAAACGTAGCGATTTCATCATCTGAGCCACTAATTAAAGAAAAACGCATCCCTGGACATAAAATTGCAATGCAAAAATTTCACAATGCAATTCAAGAAGCAAGATATGATACGGGTAAATCATGTTCGTTATTACTGTAATTTTTATTTTTAATATCTTGTAATACGATGCAATTGTAATTTTTATTTTTAATATCTTGTAATACGATGCAAGATTCAAAAATAGTGAGAACAGTTACTATTTTCACTATTTTTCACATAAAAGCAACTATTGCTATACCATATTAATTTATTCAATTTCATTTTGTTTTATAAAATTTGTCGCATTTTTGTTTTTATTAAATGTCTTAAAAATTGATAATAATAATCAAATTATAAATTAATTTCAGAATTGCCTCATAAAATTATTGATATTTTGGACTTTGGTTTCCAAATGCTATGGAATAAAATTGATTCGATGAAGCAGAGTATGCAGTATGATGTGAACGAAGGACTGAAAAAAATTAACTCATCATTAGCACTAAGTGGGATTTCAACATCGTCAACTCTTAGTGAAATAAAAACGAGTTTAGGAACTCCTCTTCCAATAACGGAGGTTGAAATGTTTGAAAAATTCGACGTTGAGTTAAATAATTCTGAAAAAAAGAAAGCCTGCGTAAGTAAAGGATTGAAACTAAGAATTCACAAATATTAAATTTAAATTTATAATTAAAATAATCATTTTCTACTTCAATTTTTTAGGTGGATATGATGAAATCGCTGGCGTATGGCGCCAAAAATTTATACGACGCAATTGATTGTATATTACAGCAATTTATGACAAAGCAATTACAATTGCAATATAGCGGTCGAGGAAGAAAAATAAAAGGACAGGGCAAGAAAGATTTTTCCGCGACCAGCTTGTGTGCTGTAGTATTAGGTATGATAGTGTCATATGTGATATAATATGTATATATGAAATAATGAAATGTATTAAATAAACATATATAATAATGTATTGAACAAATCATTTCAAATTTAAAGTTTCAAATTTAAAACTTTGTATTCATTCCAGATGTTCTAATGGCACATTTTAAATGTTCAAAAGAAGAAGTACTTTCTAAAATCAGTCGCTGGTTAGCTGGAGCATCGGATCGCGAGGGAGGACGAAGGGAGCGCGAAAAAAATAATTTATAATTTGATTACGAATATTCAAGTATAATAAGTTTTTAAATAAGTTTTTATAATAAGTATCAAGTTTTTAAAATAGGTAAATAAAAATACTTTTTTATCCAAAAACTTGTTAATACATTTTTCTCCCTATTTTTGTTACATATCATTCAGCTTATTAATCTATTGATACAATTGGCTCATTACTGGCCCAGCATTGCCCCTACCTTTGGCAACCAGTACTGGCGCAAGATCGATTAGTGTTCTTTTACCAACATCGCGCCGATGATCGGCAATCTACGGTCGACTATCTGATGCCAGTACTGCGCCTTTACAGGGCCGTTTTAAAATTTCCACCTGGGATGTTGCCCTTAAGGAGGCCGTTGAGCGGTGCCTGGGTTCGGGCAGTCCTTTGCATGAAACGTCGATAGAAGTTTATCATGCCGAGGAACTGCCGAAACCTTCTCTGGAAGCGGCTGAGTGCCCTTTCCAGACACCAGATACCCCAGGAAATTGACCTCAGGTACGCCGAAACAACACTTGGCCGGATTGATCACAATCCCAGACTGCTGAAGACGTTCGAAGAGCAATCTGAGATGTTTCTCGTGCTGCTCGGCATCCTCAGAGGCGATTAAAAGGTCATCGATGTAGGCGTAAACGAAATCCAGGCCTCGCAGCTTTTCGTCCATAAATCGTTGGAACGTCTGCGCAGCGTTGCGCAGTCCAAAACTCATGGACGGGAATTCGAAGATTCCGAAGGGCGTAGTGATAGCCGTCTTCGGAATGTCCTCTGGAGCTACCTCTGGATCTGGTGGTAGGCACGGACAAGATCAATCGTGGAAAAAATTTTCTTACCACGCAGTGTCTGGCCGAAATCCTGTATGTGGCGCACTGGGTACCGATCAGGTATCGTACGGGCGTTGAGTGCACGGTCGTCACCATAGGGACGCCACTCGTCTCCTTTCTTCGGCACCATATGGAGAGGAGAAGCCCAACTGCTCTCTGATGGGCGGCAAATGTCCAATCGCAGCATGGACTCAAACTCCTTCTTGGCGGCGTTGAGTCGATCCAGGGGGAGACGTCGTGGCTTAGAAAAGACGGGTTGTCCCGGCGTCGTGCGTGTATGGTGCACCGTCTTGTGCTTCACGTTCTCCGTGTTGCACGCACCATCTGGACGAGTGATTGTTGGGAATTGCAGGAGCAGCGCGTGAAAACGCGAACTGCCAGCGGATGTCTTTATCCCCGCAACCGTCGCACACTTCGACTCCTGTCCCACGACACTCATACTCGTCGTGCGGTCGAGCAAGCGTGCATTGCGCATATCGACGAGGAGGTCGAAATGGGACAGGAAGTCCACACCGATGATCGCTTTCGACACGTCCGCGATCACGAAATTCCACGTGAAATCGCGGCGCAGACCCAGGTTGAGCGTTAGAGGCATCAAACCGTAGGTGGCGATTGTGGTACCGTTCACCGCAGAGAGTTCGTACCCGAACAAGTCTACGCGGAAACACACACAGATCGGCGCCCGTGTCGATCAAAAATTCAACGGCACTTTCGCGGTCTATCAAAAACAAACGACGCGCGGTGGGGCAGTTGTCACTTGCCGCCATCAGCAACCGCCCGGCGCGTTTCCCGCGTCTGCAGCCCTCGCGACATATGCGCACGGCTTCTCGCACTTATGAGCGTTGGGGGCGAATTTATGGTGGTACCAGCACATACCGCCAAACCGATTTGCCGATTGAGAGTGCGAGCGGTTTCGCGAACTGGAGCGGTCGCGAGATTGTTGGCGGCCGCGCCCAAATTTTACCTCAGCGCGAAGCGCGCTAATTTCGCGATTCTGCTCCTCGAGTTGGAGCGAGAGCCGCGACAGTACGTTGCACAACCGCGATTCATTCGCGGATACCACGGACACTTGCTGAGGCAATTGACGGACTGCAGCGCGTCCATGACGCGCTGCAGTAATTTAATTTTGTTGAAAAGAAAGATTTGAAAATCACATATCACAAATTTCCAACTACATTGAAGTGGTACATTAATTTAATGAAAAGCGGGTACATAATAAATGTTATAATGTTAACCAAGTGAGGAAAATTAGTTATTACTTACCACCGGTAAGTGGCTAGAATAGCACTAATTTATTGCACGTGGTAGAAAATTGTAACTTTTCGTACTGTCACATCAAAAACAGTTTCTTTTTCTGCCTTCAAAATGAAAAATAGCATACGTTACTAAAGGGAGCGTAAACGCTGCATCTTATAACTTAATATTTTCAAAGTGATTAGTCACTATTTGTGAATAATATTTGTCGTTTTAATGTATTAAAATATATGAATGTAATAGTTTTAGAAAAATTTTAGAGTGTCATGGAACATTGCCAACCGTTCCATTCAATTATATAAGCAGTCTCCATATTACAACGACTTGTAAATAAAATTTAGTGTTGAAGAGGAAGTTTTATGTTTTTCATGATATTATTACATATTGTAAGTAATATTATATTTTTTGTAAATTAATGAGACAAAAATTCAAATTATTATACATTTGGTATTTACATTAAAAAATTGTTCGATCATAATTGATGTTTGAATTAATGAATGTTAATTTTCTGCATGCAATAATGTCATATAAAAATGATTGTTATTTTTAATATTAAAAAATAGTAATAACATTCTTTGAAAATAAGTTTGCTGCTGATAAATGCTGTTTGTGAAATGTAGCAGAGCGTTTTGGTGTTGGAAGATCAACTGCATTTGACAACATGATAGAGTCATGAACATTTTATATATAATTGCCTCGGAAATAATTTCATTTCCTACAGATCTGCAAGCATTATCAAATCAGTTCGAAACTGTAAGATATTAGTTTATTCTTATATTAATACTATAAAACATATATCGAAAATGATTATTATCACTTGTACAAATTTTTTTAATACCTCTTTTTAATATCATCTTGCATTATTAAAAATTGTTTCACTTAAATAACAATAGTTGCACTGTAATATTCATTATTTTTCTATATTAGGTTTCTGGGTTCCCAAATGTCATTGGCAAATATCACATTCTCGGAGATGGTGCATATCCATTACACGAATGGTTATTAACGCCATACCGTGATGATAAAAACGTAAGACAAATTAAAAGAATATATAATGATCGCTTGAGCGTAACGCGCGTTAAAATTGAAAATACATTTGAAATTTTACAATCAAGATTTCGACAGTTGCACTACGGTTCAGACATGCATTATGTAGAAAAAAATGTCTAAATTTATTATTTGGTCCTGCGATTTACATAATCTTTGTTTAGAAAACACAATGTTCGACGATATTTCAGAAATGGACCCCAGAGAAGAATTTAAAAGTCAAAATTATATGGATGGACACGATTAAAAAGGGAGAAAATAAGAGAATTGAAATTGCTAAAACATTCGTTGGAATTCTGTAACTGTAATAAAATGTGCGTTGTAAAGTCATGTTAATTTAATTAACATGACTTTAATTGATTTGTTTTAATAATCATAAAATAAATTAGATTTATGTTAACAGTATACTTCAAGTATAAAAAAGTATTTTTGTTTTATAAATTCATGTGTTCAATTTCCAGCGTTTCATAACAAGACTGATTCTGAATCTTAAACTGATTCTGATTTTAATAGTTGCTTATAAGAAACTGATTGTGTGCATAAGTAAAATAAAAGGAGTATTCATTTCATAAGACGTGTATATTTTTTTATTAATTTATTTTATGTATAAAGTATTTATACAGTGAAGGATATTCGATTTTTTGCCTTGAAAATAATAAATTAATTAATAGTTGCAAAACGAAACTACATATATTCTAACATATTCTAACATGAAACTACATATATTTTTATTTTTATATTATTACATATATTTTATATTTTATTTTCTTATTCGACTTACAAACTTTAATTTTATCTGTTCACACGCATATACATACACACACACACACCTGCCGTTCTGCGATGAATTCCAGTGGTCTTGCCAGCGCCTTAGCGACTCAGCGAGTTCATTGCACAACGGCAAGTGGACACATCGTCTCATCCCCGACATTGCTGCATGGACATCGAGGAGTCACGGAAACGTAGACTTCTACGTGACGCAGCTACTGACGGGCCACGGTTGCTTTCGGGCATACCAGCATCGCTTTGGTCTAGATGACGTCTCAGCTTGCCCAGTTTATGAGGAGGTGGTTGAAGACGTGGAGCATACAACTGCCCACACTTCGAGGCCGAGCGTCGGCACCTGCATGAAATCCTTCATCACCCTTGGACACTAGAGAGTACGGTCTCGCTGATGCTGAAAACACAGGAGAACTGGAACGTGGCGTGTGACTTTGCCATGTGCTTAACCAAGAAACTACGCGAAGCCGAACGTCAGCGGCGTGCATAGCGAGTTACGATTATAGCACTGTAATGGAGGATCTAAAAGTCCCTAACCCCACCCTGCGAAGTAATGCCTGGCGGCGGTTCCGCGGCTGGAGGAGCTGTTGGACGTAAAGTTTTAGTGGGTATGGTCGTAGGTGGTGGATAACGAAAAGTTTATAGATATATAGATTAGCTGCGAGATACGCGGAAAATGCACTTTTTTTTCGACGAATAAGCAGTCGTAGACCAATCAGCGGTGGCGATGGAGAGCATAGCTGGAGAAATAGGATTGTTGGAGCTTATTCTGCCCATGAAAAGGTCCTAAGCTCAATGAAGCGTCACGATAGAGCCTGTGTGCGTCGCTCTTCAATAAGCCCTCATAATCCAACAACTACTGCTTTGTAGTCAAGGATTGGATTGTCAAGGGCTAGGACAAGGATAAGTCCGATATAAAAACCTAGGGGAAGAAACTTCGATTAACAAACCAAATATGGTGAGTCAACTTAGAACAATACGGTGCAGAGGCTCGAATCCCCAGTACCGGCGTCTGTTGGGACTGAGCAAGTGGGCTCCCAGGCGTCGTTATCCGACGATCGCAGTGTTGTGGTGGTGGACCACTTGGCCACCACAGCATGTAAAGCTTTAAGTGAAGAAGATAGGAGAGAAGAGTTATGGGTACAGGATGGTTATAAGCTGGATGAGCTTTACGACTTCGTCAAACCCAAGCACAACGTGCATAAAGAGATCAAAACAATAGTGATCTCTCTACGCACGCTATACGCAAAAATTGAAAGGCTCGACGAAGCTTTGGGCAGAAAAACTGTCCCGAAGCCAGTTAAGAATAGTGCTACGTATCAAACCTCCCCTGGGCTGGAGGCTCGACAACAAAGCTTGGAGTGCACTTCTGCCAAGAGGAAACCAGTGGAGTCACTTCCTAAGGACTCGTTGAAGCTACAGAAGAAGAAGAAAGTCGAAAGACAGCAGCGCCTTATGATCTCTGATTCACGGGAGATCTTTGCGACACCCAGTAGCACTCTATGCGAGAAAGATGCTCCTACAAACCAGCGGGAAATAGTGAGTAAAAAGAAGAAGGTGAGCCAGCAAAGCCAGGAAAAACTGGTGAAATTGAGGCACGTACGTCCGAAGCCGATTTGTTCGGACGCTATCCTCGTGAAGGCACAGGCGGGGAAATCCTACACGGACATCCAACGGCAAATGAAGAATGATCCGGAACTGAAACAGGTCGGACCCTGTGTCAAACGAATCAGACGGACAAGACCTGGTGACTTTCTGTTAAAGCTAGGAAGGTCTTCCAACGATAAAGCTGACCAGCTCAAAAACTGTATTTCGACAAAACTCAGAGAAAAAGCAACAGTGAGCACATTGAGGGAAGAGACTCACATTGAGTTGCGTGATCTCGATGAACTGATTTCGAAGGAAGAAATTCTGGAAGCTTTGAAGGAGCAACTTAATGGAGCCGAAAACCTGAACAGCTCGTCAGTGCTTTCAATACGCCCTAGTTATAAAGTAGCCCAAATAGCGACGATCAAACTATCAACACTGTTAGCCCGTAAAGAAGCGTAATTGAGCAAAATTCGAATTGGCTGGATAGTCAGTCACATTCGGCTCAAAAACACCCCGTTGAGCTGCTTTCGTTGCTGGAACTTCGGTCATCGAGCCGAAGTTCTAGCAACGTGTCTGTGAGGGACCAGATCGTTCCAAGCTCTGCCGAAAGTGTGGGGAAGAAGGGCATATGGCGAAAATGTGCGAGAAGGAGCCACACTGTGTACTATGTACCAAGAATGCCGGGCATTTGTCTGGGAACAATCGATGTCCGGTATATCAGAGAGACTTGCAAGCATCTATAAGGAAGGGGAAATGAGGATCCTTCAATTGAACCTCAATCACTGTGGGACAGTGCAAGACCTGCTGCTACAAACAGTGAGAGAACTCAAGAACGACGTAGACATCCTCTACGAACAGTTTAGGAACGCCGACGTTTCAACCTGGATCTCAGATACGTCAAACAGGGCGGCTATTTGGACACCTGATAGGCGCCATATACAGGAAATATCGAGGACATCGAGGACTGGTTTTATTTGGGCCAGGATAGACAATGTTTATATCTATAGTGTAAACGCTTCTCCAAACGACCCGATACAGGAATTCGAACGCTTGCTGGATCATCTAGTGGTATATGCGAGAGGACGAAACCCCCTTATCATTGCTGGAGATTTTAACGCTTAGGCCACGGTATGGGGTAGCAGAGAAACAAATCGTTCTCTTAGATCACTTTGCCTCACTAGATCTAGTCCTTGCAAATTCTGGGAATAACCCAACATTTACTCGGGGTAGCAATAGCTCGATTGTCGATCTGACATTTACGAGCGAATGTATAGTTCGTGTAAGTTTCACCTGGGAGGTGAGTGATATTTACACCCATAATGATCACTAAGCCATCCTGGTTGTGATAGCTCGACCCGGGAGACGTGCGGCAGATCCAGTTCAGCGCCGTAAATGGAGCAGCAAGATGCTCGACAGAGAGGCACTTACTTTTATGATATTACTGAAACAGGTCGGACCCTGTGTCAAACGAATCAGACGGACAGGAGCTGGTGACTTGCTGTTAGAGCTAGGAAGGTCTTCCAACGATAAAGCTGACTAGCTCAAAAAAAAATGAAGGATACCACCGTCAGCGAAGGGACACCGGAAGAACAAGCGGAGGAACTTATGACGCATATCGTCAATGCATGTGAAGCCTCCATGTCGAAAAGCTCTGCAAGAAACCACCGACAACCGGTCTACTGGTCGAACGAGGTTATTGCCGAGTATCGCAGGACGTGCATTCTTAGCAGGCCGCTGTACACTACGGCAAGAGGGCGACCTGACTCTGAGCAACTACGGGAGCTGCATCGGAGTAACCGCAACGCCTTGACGAAAGCCATCAAAACCAGCAAGCAACGTTGCTGGCGGGAGCTGTGCAGGGAAGTCGACGAAGATCCATGGGGTAAGCCGTAAAAAATCGTAATGGCTACGCTGAAATGCGTAGCCAGTGCGAGTCCGACCTGCCCGACGCTGTTACACGACATCGTGGCGACCCTCTTTCCGGAACAATGGAACCCGTCGGAACAACCAACTCGATGGCATATACGCGAGGACGTACCGCCGCTCACCCTAGAGGAACTTCGGGATACCAGACACCAGATTCGCGATAATAAAGCTGCAGACCCAGACGGTGTGCCAAACGCAGCACTGAAGATTGCAACTGAAGCTCGCCCGGACCTCTTCTTAAACGTGTACAATGAGTGTTTGCATGGAGGCTCTTTTCCTTGATGCTGGAGACGATAACGGCTCGTGCTTTTGCCGAAGGGCAAAAAACCATCAAGGGATCCATCCTCATACCACCCAATCTGCCTTCTGGACTTGGCGGGTAAGATTCTTGAACGCATCGTTTGTGGCAAGTTGAAAACGTTTATCGAGGGTACCAACGGTCTTTCGGATAACCAGTTTGGTCTTCGAAAGGTGCGCTCAACTATAGACGCGATTGGTAGAGTTGTTAGCTCGGCGACTGAAGCTACAGCGGGATCACGATGGAGAAGAGGCACGAAGAAATATTGCGCAAACGTGACTTTGGACGTCAAAAATGCCTTTAACTCAGCGAGATGGAGCTGCATTTTGACGGTACTACAACTGCTGGAAGTTCCGGGGTTTTAGGACAATCATTCGTGATTATTTCAAGGATCGAGTCCTGGAGTACTACACGGGCGAGGGTCCGAGGAATTAAGTTGTGTCTGGTGGCGTCCCACAAGATTCGGTCCTCAGCCCTTTGCTGTGAAACGTGATGTACGATGCGATACTGAGGTTGGAGCTACCGACTGGGGCCCAGACCGTACTAAATGTTGATTTAGTCCTGGTAACCAAATTATTCTTTCATGTTATGTTTATCATTAGTATTGGTCTACCTTCCAAAGAATCATACCGCCAGTATTGGTTAAATACTTTCTATTTGTACCGATAGATGTAGTTTGCAATGCTATGCTTCCGTTGCGTTCGAGTCCAAAATGAAAATAAAGTTCGTTTTTTCACTTTAAAATAATAAATTATATATTAATTCAATTATCTTTTATGATAAATACATTTTTTAAGCATTTATTGACTAATTCAGCATTTCTTAATTTTTATTCTCAAAATTTATTTTCAAATTATTTAAGGCTCAATATTTTTTTTATTTTTAAATTTAATTTATTGTTAGTGATTTTATTTAAATTAATTTGATTTTAATTAGGTATAAAGCCTT
>JABFQD010005634.1:0-10526 GCA_022817045.1 Psix sp. ZL-2020
CCTTTCTGATAGAATTTTGAAGGAAAGGTTAGAGATCGAAACTCTGCAAGAAGTCGGTATTTTAAAAAATCAGAACTTCCACTCAAAGTTTATAAAAGTGAAGACGAAACTTTAGTATGTATACAAAATATAATTGATATAAAATCAAACTCTAATATTAACAAATCACTGTAATTTATTAATAAAAATCCCACAATAAGATTTTTATAAAACTATACAAACTAATACAAACAAAATTAAAGTATCCAATTAGTCAACTAATATTTACACTTTTACATTTTATAGTTACAAACAACGAAAATTCAATTTGTTTCGTGAAGAAAGCGAAGGTTACTCAAAACTTATAGTCGAATTAAATCAAGAGAGGCCTGAAAGTGAAGTTCCAACTGTTTTGGAAATCATTAAATCGTTGATTGGTAATATATAGATACGTGTAAATTTGAAAAACTAAAACGTACTATGTGATTCATTTAATTAATTAAATGGTTCATTTGTTCAGGTTATTTCAATTTAGACCCCAATCGAGTGTTGGATATTCTTCTAGAAATATTCGAGAATCGGCCTCAAGATGACGCGCTATTTATTCCTCTGATTAAGTCATATATGAGTGACCGAAAAGTACTGTGCGAAGTTCTAGGTTTCAAATATTGTTGTACAGCAAGTGCGACGCCGTTTTCATTACAAAGGCTGACTGCGCTAATGCTGCAACATGGTGTAATTGCTCTCGTGGACATTTTACCATGGCTTGCCCCAGATGATAAAGCCATAATTAATGATCACGAATTGTCCATGAAACAAGCAAAAGAGTACGTTAAGAAAATGAGTGTTATATCAACCAAAGACAGAGAAGAAGCACCTGAAGAAAAGGAAAATATACAGGTATATTTTGAATCACTGAAATACTTTTCAGTTTTATCTCCTTCTATTAAATCTCGAAATTTATTTTTCAAAATGCAGAGTCAATTATGATCTAAAATTTTATTTATAATTTTGTAGGAAAAATATTCTTCGAATCAGAAATTTGGATTATGCGAAGCTCTTTTGGAGATCGGCGCA
Organism: Psix sp. ZL-2020; assembly: GCA_022817045.1. Taxonomy (NCBI): domain Eukaryota; kingdom Metazoa; phylum Arthropoda; class Insecta; order Hymenoptera; family Scelionidae; genus Psix; species Psix sp. ZL-2020. Next base: position 1,057 of record JABFQD010005634.1, read on the forward strand.
TGGAAGGTCGCACAAGAACTTTTTAACATTTATCCGGATCATTGTTTGACGGATCAAAGACCAATCGCGTTAGCACTCTGTAAATTAATTCAATCTCTCATCGAGCCTATTTACAGAAAGTAATAAACTATATTACTATATTCTTAATTGTGTTACAAGAAAACGAAAGAAATACATGATATAAATTTGTTATTTTTATTACAGAAATTGTGTCTTATCGCCAAAACTGCCCGGACGTGAAATTCCACCGCTGAAAAGTAAATTAACGCCGAAATTGATTACACAGATGGATCAGATACATGACGAATTGTTGCCAATGCTTATTGTTTTGGGTCCAAATTTGCATCACGACCCTGTTCTTATGTACAAAATTATGCGTATCTGCCAAGTGGCGATCAAACGATGTACTCTCGATGCAAACAAACAACCAGTGGATAAAAGTAGCAATATTTTTTACGATATTATAACAATTCTTGACGTCGCACTATTACCATCCTTATCATTTATGGATTGTAATTGTTGCGTTGCTGAAGAGGTAATTAATTTAACTTTTTTAAAATATATTTTTTTGTAATATAAACTATATTTTCGTTTTAGTAATTGCGTCATCTAGGTAAAGTGAATTACATAAATTATTCTGTAGTACTCAGCAAGATTAATTCCATATTTTGTCATTTGTAATGTTACATAGAAAATGACAGTGAATTAATTTGAATATTTGAACAAGTTTCAAATATATAAATAAAAAAATTTTAAATTATCAATTGTGAATGTATAACTAATTGACTAATTGATAATTAAGCTCTTCATTAAATTATAGAAAAAATAAAAAATTATAAATTAAATGAATTGTTGGTATTAAAAAAGTTGTTAAAAATATTAAAATCTATACTTTAATGACTTTTTTATTGCAGATGTGGAATATCTTGAAATATTATCCTTATCAAAACCGGTATTGTTTGTATGCACGTTGGAAAAATGACACTCCTTTGCAACATGCAGCGTTACTGAAGAAACGAGCGGATTCGTTGAAAAAAATTAAATCCATCATGAAACGTGTTAGCAAAGAAACCATTAAGCCTGTCGGACGGTCCATAGGAAAACTCACTCACTCTTCACCTGGAGTTCTTTTCGATTATGTTCTTGTACAAATTCAGTTATATGATAATTTAATAGGCAAGTTTGTCATTTCATTGATATGTATATTTGTGGAATGCTATTTGAACAAAAATGTTTAATTAATTAATTATTAATATTAATTAATATTAATAATAATTAATAATATTATGGAATTGAATTTTAGGTCCAGTGGTGGATTCTTTAAAGTATTTGACAAATATATCATACGACGTATTAGGATATTGCCTGGTCGAGGCACTTGCAAGTACAGACAGGGAACGATTTAAACACGATGGTACAAGTATATCCTTGTGGTTACAATCGTTAGCATCATTTTGCGGCGCAATTTTCAAGAAGTACAACATTGAGTTAACGGGTTTGCTGCAATATGTCGCCAATCAACTCAAAGTTCAAAAAAGGTACGACTTAATTCTTAAACTTCTTTTTTAGCAATTCGCAACAAATGTGATAAACTTGATGTAAACCAAAAGACACATTATTCTCAGACACTACATCGGGGAATAAAAATTAACTCGACCAAAACACTAAGATATCCAACATTTGTACTTTTACATCTTTGTTACAAACACCGTAATGCAAAAATATAGCAATCAAATTCTCAAACTCATCAGAAATCTACTAATACAGAAGCTCTACACAAGTTTTAGATTGCCTTCGTACAAGCAAAAGAAAGAACAAACATGGTTTTTTATGTAAAGAAAGGGTAAAAAAAGTATGGCACTAAATGATAAGTTAAGCAAACAAGGTAATTAGCAGTGAAGTGTTGATCAAGTACTTGCTTTAAAAATCTGTTGTATTTTGCTAGAGTACGGGAGCCTGGTGTGTTTTGTTCGTCGCCAATAATATTATCATACGAGTCGAGTGTAATGCCGATACACGGAGACGTGCGCTAGTTTTTCCTCACGTTTGTTAAGCCGGGATTATAAAGCAAGATTTGTTGCTACGTTGGACTTGCCCGTTTTCAATTGAAAGAGTCGCTATCCTTACGATCTCGACACTGTCAAGAGCCATTTTTTTTGTCTTAGTGTCGCGTCGATTCCGTATCAATCTACAAAATTAAATATCAGAAACCAAAAACGATGAAACATAATTTAACAAACAGAAACCAAAGTTACAAACCTGAACAAAACGATACAGATAAATAATGATAAATGCAGAAGGACAAAGCCGAAGAAACACAAGAGTGTAATAAAGAATAATTACTTGAAAACAACAATGAATTTTGAATTTAAAAGATGGAACTTTGACTCTTTCAAGTGGCTCGTTTGGGACAGAACGAACGGAAGGTAAGAGTATTTCTAAAATTGGAATTAAAACTCATTTGAACAAAAATAGAATTTTAGTAAGATAATAACACCATTATTAACGTGTTTTAGGATCAGAGAAAAAAATTGAGACTATAAGAGAAACAGAAACAGAGATATGGCGCTGAGGAGGAAGAAAGAAAGAAAGAAAGAAAGGAAGATGCTGAGACGACGAAAAACGAAATACTAAGTTGGGCTCGAAACTGCTTGCAAGCAAGTTCGTTGTGATATGTTTGGTGCAAGAAACGACGCGACACAAGTGAATTGCGGTTAATCGCGTAGCGTATTTTTGTTCACCCATACACACTTTTTTTTGAATTCCGAAACACACTTCTTTTGAGATATGGTTCAGTTCAGTGGTTTTGGTGCGAAGTTGCAAATGTTTGTTCCATTAGTGAATGAAATGTAAGAAGATAATGTTCGGTTTATGAGGGACGCGGAGATATGTATCGTTATGCATGGGAGAAGACGTTGAAAAATTGCATTGCGGATTGTCAAGAACGACTGCTGTGTAGCCACTCACGTATTTGTAAATCGTTTTCATTTTTAGCCTGGATTTGTTGATATTGAAAGAAATTGTGCAAAAAATGGCAGGCATCGAAGCCGCCGAAGAAATGACACCTGACCAGTTGGATGCGATGGCCGGAGGTGATATTCTCAAGAATGAGGTTACTATTTTACATCCTGATGCACCTAAAGTAAATATCCAAACTGGACAAAGTTCGATATCGATTTATAATCTTTTATGTTTCAGGCCGGTTACTTTAGTCAAGTTCGAAATACAAAGAAATCTTCGCAACGTCTGAAGGAAGCTTTGGGAGAGAATGATTTAGCTGTAACGCTCTGCCTTTTGATGGCACAACAGAAACATTGCGTCGTTTACAGAGAAACAGATCAATCACATTTGAAGCTCGTTGGTAAGTTTTTAATTGTTTTTTTTCATTGCATCTTCCTCAATTATTTATGTACACCTTACAAAATTATCTGTAAATCATTTTTAAATTGAAATATCAGTGTTATTTTTGTTATTTTATGTTAAAGTATTTATGTAATATGAAAATAACTTTAATACTTTTTTGGTATGTTATTTCAGGTAAATTGTACGATCAATGTCAGGATACACTGGTTCAATTTGGTACTTTCCTGGGCTCTACTATGACTGTTGACGAATACGTAGAGCGATTACCTTCGATACATTCCATGCTGCAAGTAAATCATATCCATGCAGATGTTGCGTTTTTCCTCGCACGGCCGATGTTTGCGCATGCGATCAATGTAAGTTGAATCCAATCTTATAAATGGATGGATAAACAATGTTGTATATTATAAAATATGATTTTATTTTTATTCTATTTATTATTTTAGCAAAAATATGATGCTCTTCGTAAAGCTGACCCTAATTACAAGAAAATGTCAAGTGCCACAAAACAAGCGAAATACGTGGAAGCTGCACAATTCATTATGGCTCCCGTTGCTCAGTCTGTTAGACCTTTACACCCAATCAAAGTTTGGGAAGATATTTCCCCTCAATTCCTTGTCACTTTCTGGTCACTGTCCATGTATGATCTTTATGTTCCTGTCGAAAGTTACCAACGAGAAATTGCTAGACTTAGACAACTTGCTGCTCAGGTTCCAGATGCTAAGGATTTGGTAAAGCATGATGCTATTTGAGAATCGCTAAATTGTTGTATGACGATGTTAACAGTAAATAAATTGTATTTTTAAATTTTAGACTGCTAGCAAAGGCAAGAAAGAGCAAGAAAGATATACAACAATGATAGAGAAATTGCAGGATGAAAGGAGGAAACAGGAGGAGCATGTAGAAAAAGTTTATGCTTATCTCAGGTAAATCTCGAATTCATTTTTAATTATTATTAATTACTGCTTTTAGCATTTTATTTCAATTTCATTGATTTTTTTAATATAGGCAAGAAAAAGACTCCTGGTTTCTATCTCGTAGTCCGAAATCAGCCAAAAATGAAACCATCACTCAGTTCTTACAACTCTGTCTATTTCCACGGTGTACATTTACAATGGTGGATGCAATGTACTGTGCAAAATTCGTTCACACAATACATTCTTTGAAGACTGCTAATTTTTCCACGCTTCTTTGTTATGATCGAGTAAGAATTAATCATTACTTTTTAAATTAAAATATTTTTGTCTAAGAAAAAAATAATTAACAGAAAATATAATATATTCCATTATTTTCTAGCTATTCTGCGATATCACTTATTCGGTTACGTCTTGTACTGAAAATGAAGCTAATCGTTACGGCAGATTTTTGTGCGCGATGCTTGAAACTGTGATGAGGTGGCACTCAGAAAAAGCCATTTTTGAGAAGGTAATTTGAATATCATTTGAGAATATGAAGTCTGAAAATAAACCGAATTATTATAAAACGATTCGTTAGTGAAATTGTTTTTTACTTAAGGATTAATACAATATTTATAAATAATTTTTTTTTCTTAGGAATGTAGTAATTATCCTGGTTTTGTAACAAAGTTCCGTGTGAGTAATCAATTTTGCGAGGCAAATGATATGGTCGGTTACGAAAATTACCGGCATGTTTGCCACAAATGGCATTATAAGATCACGAAAGCAATTGTCGTTTGTTTGGACTCCAAAGATTATGTCCAAATACGAAATTCGTTAATTATTCTGATCAGAATCTTGCCACATTTTCCCGTGCTTGCGAAGCTTTCACAGATTCTCGAACGTAAAATTGAGAAAGTACGAGATGAGGAACGAGGACAAAGACAGGATTTGCATGTTCTTGCGACCTCGTACAGTGGTCAACTCAAAGCCAAAAGCTCTTTTATGATTAAAGAATCAGAGTTCCATCATGTTGGAGATAAAGTATGTTATATTTACGAATTAAATTTTCTTATTTTTAATTCAATCAGTTGTCAACTTAATTAATTAATGTAAAACTTAAATGTGCATTATTAGGTCAGCAAAAATCAAGAATCCAACAGCGAAAATACAGAAAAAGTCAGTAATGGTGTCGTCAGCAAAGAAGTTTCAAATGGCGAGACACGAGTTGAAAAAGAAGCGAAAGAACCACGCGAAAAAAGAGGAGCTTCGAGTCAAGTTCATCAGTAAGCTAATATAAAAACATTTTCTTGAAAGCGGATGCTTACTTTTTCATTTATAAAGTTAGTGAATTAAATTAATTTATTGTAAATGTTGATTTTTCAGCGAGGTTGTAGAAAAGAAAATAAAAACGAGAGAAGAAACGAAAGAAGTTTCTGAAGTCAAGGAAAAATACAATAAAAAAGAGGATAATAAAGAGGAAGAATCCACTGATAAAAAAGAGCGCAAATATTATAAGGTAAGAAAAAAATTAAATAAATTAACTTAATAATATGAGTTTCATTGTTTACAATTCAATTTTCATTGTAGGAAGAGCACTATTACAGTGGAAACGTCGATAATTTGGATAGAGATTTATCGAGCGTATCAAATAGCAGTGGGAGCTCTTGTCCTTTGCAAGAAAATCCAGAAAGAGGTACTATTATAGATTATATTATTTCTAAATCTTTTGTTATATGATATAATACAAAAAATTTTGATTAATTCATTATATATTTTATTATTTGACAGATGTCAAACGCAGAAAAGTTGACAGTGCTACAAAGGTATGCGTTATTCTTATTGTTGATTAAATATTTATTTTAAACACAATTAGCTTTATTTATCTATTGTTTACTGTTTATCTAGGAGTCCAGACGCGCGGAAAATTCTGAAAAAAAAGAACGATCTAGTAAAACTAAATTACGTGATGAACAGAAAGAATTACGGAGGGAGAAAAAATTAGGTCGAAAAAGAGTATGTTTTTTAGAAAAAAAAAGAAAAAAAATGACATATATTTATTACATAATATTTACATTTTGTTGATATACTAAATTATTATTACATTTTTAGGATCGGACAGATGATACCCAAATTTCAGCAACAGAGCAAAAACGTCGAAAAGACGATGAAAGAGGTAAATATAAAAATAATAAAAGAGGTAATTATTGTAAACAACTGATTATGTGGAGAGCCACAAATAATTTTTCATAAAAATTAGTGGAATTAATGAGTTTAATTAAATTGCTTTCAGCTAAAGGAGCTCACCAAAATGGAGACATGCCAGAGCATAGAGAAAAACACCATTATTGCAAGGTATGCTTATGAACAAAAACAGTAACGTTTCCAAGTTTTCATATAATTTAATAAATTGCATATAATTTTATATGGTAAAATGAAAGTCCGTCATCATTAACTGCGATCTAAATATTTGAATTGAATAAAATCCTTTTCTGTTCGCATGTTCAATTTTACAGGTAACTTCTTCGTGTGTGAATGATTAAACGAGAGTCGATGCAGATGAAGAATTCAAATTATTGTTGTAATTTGCATATGATTCGCATGCCCATCGGATTCTTTTTTTATTTTTTTTTTATTTTTTTCTTTTGATTTTTTTATACATCACACATTCAAGGAAGTATTAAACTTTTCAGTTAAACTTATTTTCGTCAAAATAAAAGCATTATCTTTTGATTTAATCGCTGTTTTCTGTCTGCCTAGAAAAAAACCTAGTATTTGAAAATTAAAAAGATACAAACATAATCAGTAAAAAGTATGTTTTTTATTTTATTTTGTTATGATTTTTATTGAAACATTGAATTGTTTAGTTCGGTTAAGATTGTAAAACGCGAAGTTCCTTTCTAAATATTAGTTTTAAAAAGGGGAAACACCTTTGATGTTGAAAAATGGATAGTTTTTTATTCTGTTGTAAAAACCAAATAATTATGGTAAAAAAGAAATTTTTCATTTGAAAATGTCACTTTTTTAAACTGTCATTGAAATATTCGGAAAATATTTCGTGAAAAATTTTACATTTTAAGTACAATTTCTTATCCTATTTTTAAAATAACTCTCAATTACAATATTTATATAATTTTTAACATTTTCGTATGATCTGTATTTTATTTCACAGTTTCTAAATATTTTTTGTCATTTTTATTTTCTAGAGTACAATATTACATACATAATAAAAAAATATATTTATTAATTGACAAATTAAAATGATACCATTATATTCAAAATAAATAAATTTTTTAAATAAAATTTCAATTGAATATTTAAATTATTTTTTGTTTGTTTGTATATTATATGCAATAAAGATATATATGTATATATCTTTATTTTTAATAAAATGTATTTTATTTTTTGTATAGTAACATTTAACTTTTTATTTAAAAAAAAAACATATTGTCGATTTTTTTATTTCAAAGGTGATTTTCTTTTTAAATGTAACTCAAGTTCACGTTAAATGTGTGTTAATTAAGATCTTTTTTCAGGAAAAATCTCCTTACACAAAAGAAAGGACTCATGAGAGAGAAGGCCGGGAGACAAGAGATAAACAATATCCTTTTCAAACTAAATTACTTAATATTAAGAAGACTTCTAGACTTATCAATAATTATTATTTTCCATAATATTTTGTAACTAGTTAAAATATTACACACATATTAACCCTTGAAATATAAATTCAAAATTTTTATAGTTAATCATTTAAACTTTATATTAATATTTTATTGAAATAATTTTATATATAGTTGTAATTCATATGTTTAATTTAACATAATAAATGGAATAAATTTGAACAAAAAATTATAAAATAAAAATATACATTTTAGAAATTTTTATTTTTCATTATTTTTCATAATTATATAAATACTAAAAAAAAAATGCTTACACTAAACTGAATTCAAGTAAAACATACATTTTTTTTCAAATTTAATTTTGCTTTAATTTTAGAAATGTAAATACCAATATGAAACATATATTTTTCTTAATTCTGTGATTACTAGGCGGAGTTCAGATCCGAAGCGAAGGTGATCCAAATCGTCGATGGAATTTTGATTCACATTTTACATGCTACAAATTTGATGTTACATGTAGTTAGTCTAGGATTAAGCACCATGAAAATAAGATAAATAGTAACGAATCTGTATACTATATTTATATCCGGAAGAAGTTTTTACACAAAACAATTTCTTACGCATCATGATAAGAAAAGAACGAAACAAGAAATGAAATTGACAAATATTACGTTTACTTTTACTTTGTCATGCGCATCAACCTAATTGGTCACGCGAATCATTTGATGTTGTTTTATAATTCCCTATTAGATAATAGACACAAGCAGAGAACTCTTTTGCTCGTTAGTTTGAAAAAATAAATAATTACACAGTCGTTAGGCAACTTCTAACGCAGCTTAGAGAATTAATTACGACAATCATCAGAAATATTTTAGATTTATCAATTTTCATGTATCTTTAATAAATGATCAGAATTGGATAAGTTTTTTTTAATTGAATTTAGAAAAATGTATCGATTTTGGGTGTGTCAATTTTAAATAGCATTTTAAGGATTAAGTTTACAAAAAAGGCATAATATAAATTCTGTACATGCTGCCAAAGAAGTGATGCTACGATGTATTGTAACTTGAGATTTTATTAATCTGTCCTGTCAAAACATGCATATTTATATAGTAGATATAGATATGGATTCTTGTACATAAATGTGAGAAGCAATTCTGTCAGTAAACTTCTTTTAGTCAATTTCAATTACTTGATCATGAAAAAACTGCGATAATACTTACTTTGAATATGAGTAAAAAAGTCATGGTTTCTTGCATCGGGTGAGATAACCCCAACCTCGCTAATTTCGAGGTTTACAATTTTTGCGACAAGTTATTTGTTTAACATTATAATTTGTAAATTTTATGAAGCTTACTTGCAATCTAATGCATGTAAACTTTTAGGTTGGCTATATTTTTTGAAAACTTCGATGATTGCCATCTATGCGTTTCATTTGCAAAATTCTCATATTTCATGGAATATTTTTTGTACTTGTATCAGAGACTTTTTCATTTTTTGAAATGTTTTAAAAATAAATGTACATTAAATGCTGTAACATAGTTTGTAGATTTTTACCTTAACAACCTTAACATACGTAATTTAATTATAT
>JABFQD010005635.1:0-10523 GCA_022817045.1 Psix sp. ZL-2020
ATTTACAATTGATTATTTTTATAATCGATTTATTATTATTACATTGTTTTTATATTTTAATAAAATAATATTATTTCTAAAAATAAATCTTTCGATTAATAAAATTTAATAGCCTACAATGGTAGACAATTTTTATTATTTGACGACAGGTTGAAACTTGTTCATTAATTTTTGACAAGCTTAAACGTGATTCTTTACTGTCATAATACAGAGTTTTATTGCTTTTCGGGTCGTATAAAAAACTAGATCACTGGATGAAGAAACTATAAACGTGTTATATATACACCAATAAATGAAAATTTTTTAATCTTTCAAACTTTTTTATTGTAAGCATAAGTACATGGCAAATGAAGTTTTTATAATCAAATTACTATGTTATCACGCAATAGGTACAAATTGTGAAATTCCTCGACTAAAATTGCATCCACAATGGTGTCTGTTCGAAATAATTTAGAAAGCATAGGCGTCGTAGTAATTATTTGCTCGATTTTGTACGTTGGGAATTGTACTTCAGACCAATAGCGATCGATGTCGATGCAAGTAATTATTAAACGCATTAATAAGCATATTGATTTTATTTTTATCTTAGGATTCAAAACTCTCGAGATTATCTTTAGCAGCTGTAATATGCAATGACTTCACGGTATAATTCATTCATGTTGTCATTCATAGGCATTTTAATAGTAAATACAAATATGTCGCTAGGATGTGTATATCTTTTGTTGAACAATGTTTTATAGAAAATATGAAAAGCGAGTTTATCGCTTAAAATTTCATGGTTGGTATTTTTTATACAGGTCGTTTTTCCAAAATTTTACAATATTTTCTTACTCGTCGATTATGAAACGTTAAATTTTCTTGACTTAAAGCGAACTTGAAAAATTTGTTGAATGCATAAGATCCGATAAGCTTTTTGAAATTCGAAACTGTTATTAACAACAAAAGATCATTGTTGATTGTTTCGTTACTGATGTTACGAAATTTACGTTATTTAATAGAAGTCGATAGTGCTCGTATAAACGCATGAATATATCGTGTTCGGAATCTTCAGATAAGATGATTCACGGCGAGAATCATTATCACGATCGTATGAAAAACATTTTGGATACTTATGGTACTAACAACCGGGAAACTGATAAATTGTATTAGTATCTGTGTGATAATCATCAACGCAAAAACCTAATGGCAGTTGAATTTCGCGACCACGTTAAGAATGCTGTATTTTTATGTTGTTTTTAATCTCGTACAACGACAATCATTTCAGGGCCTTATGAGATTTTTCGTCAACTAAGCAGTGACCGTTGTTTGGAATTATACCTATGATATCGTGTTTTAAGTAACTACGTCTGTATAATTTATTGCATGCCGGCGCGATCATGCATATTTCCATAAACGGGCAAACGTCACCGACTCATAAAAAATTTTCCTGAAAATAAAACAACAGACTGTCGCAGAATAGAAACAACTTGTTTACAATATGCGACGATTTCTCTTTTAAAATTGAATATATATTTTTTGTTTATCTAATTATTGTGGCGTTGCAAAAATTCGGATCGTTTTCATCCATCCGTAGTATCCGGCGAATAGTAACGTTCCATAATCCGGTAACGGACTGATGTAACAGGCATGTTGGGTTGTATTAAATAACTGCAGAAAATAACTTTTGCTCTCTTACAATCCAAAAGCTTCAGGGAGCTCACTCAAAGGCATGTAAAAATAATTTTAACTGTTCAAAAAACGGTTTTTTCAAAAAGACGTTTTCAGTACTGAATTATCATTCAAAATGATTTTGGGAACAAACCACGTATTATCTACGACACCTATGAGAATAAACTGACAATCATAGCCCTTGGCATTATAAGCGATGCATATAATTTCATTGAATTTAGTGTTTGGACGTATTACGTATTCGACAAATTGCTTTATTAGGACATCTGCGAAAATTTATTCTCCAATACCGCAATTAAAATTTTTTTCAGTCTATGCACGCGTTGCACATTTGCTGCATAACGTATAATTTTGGCTCGTGAACCAGTAACCCTCGAATATCGTTGAAAGACATTTCTTGTCACGATTCGAAATCATAAAACATAAAGAAACCTTTAACGGTGTTGTCGCGCCCATTTTTCTTCAACAGCGCCATGTAATAAGCATTTTCAATATCACATATTTGATTACAAATATCGCAAAATGTAAATTAACACATGTGTTCGACGTTTTTGTAGATTCTTTTAAAACATTCGCCGCACAACTTGATCGCATTGCAAACGCTGATAAAATTTTTCGCAATCAATTTGTATGATGTACTTTGTTTGTGGTACCGGTAGCATTCTTCTTTGCAAAAATACCTATTACACGCATCGCAGAATACTTGCTGCAAACTTTTCGTGCAAGAATTTAAAACACCTTTTGCATCGAAAACGATACTTGTGATTTTTTTATAGCCTTCTTTACATTCAGTACACACGCCTCACACAGCCAATGCAGCAGTAAAATTTATTATTGGTTCAAAATGATTTTAGTAGTCGTAATAAATGATATTCAATTTGTGCAAGTAGCGCTCGTACGTCTCAACGTTATTTGATGACCGTCAAACATTGGTTTCAATTTGCGTTTAACCAAACGCGACAATTTCGCAAAGTGACGACAATGTCTTCACCACGTATTCTTAATCTTTTGAAAAACTTACTTTTTCGCGACAAGAGATTGACACAAGACGTGAGCTTTACCTCGCTATCCGATTCAAAGACTGGCGCTTACGATGGTTTTGTTTTTACTAACGCTGGGTCTGATTCTGATCTTGGAGCTGCGACTGATACTGGGCCTGCTACTGTGCCTAATAGCGACGCCAGCACCGATCTCGATATACCGGCTTCCGATATTCTGGGTATCACATAGTCGACATCTAAGAAAATAACAGTTAGTCACAACAAGATTATTTACACTTAAAAAACACTGTTTTCAATCGATGTTTATTCGTTTTAATAATTACCATCGTACATGGCTCCAAATCAGCCATGGCATCGTAGAAGGCATCTTCGTGATTAAGCCAATGTCTCATAACTGTAACAAATAATCATAAAAAATCACACAATGACTGTTTCAAATTGGAATCGTATTCTACATTTCATTTCTTCTTTTTATATTGAAATAATCAAACTTACTCAGAACATCCTCGTAATTTTTGTAAAATCCGTAAAAAGTTGGTTGTTCGTAAGCCTTTCGCTGGTACAACATATCACCAACGGTAATAATATACTCGACTTTGTAACTGAAGTGATCGTTAAAGACTTCACCGATTTCGCGAGTAGTCATGTCCCGTAAAATTTTGGTCAACTCTTTTGATAATTCAGACGCGTTACAGGTAACCGATAGCAAACAATAAGAAGCGTTTTACTTGCGGCGTAACTTGACGTTACACAAAATAACATCGCGCATAAGTTTTTCGATGCATGACAACCAGTCAATTGCATCCATTCGCGATATTTTTACACACGAATCTAAGCTTGTCGAAAAAAACCGCGATGCACTCGCGGTATCATTTCAAGCTAAATCAAGTGTTTAATCGTATCCAGAAAAACATAACCGTAAGAAAAATACTCTTCATCATGAATAACACAACAAAAAATGTAAGTGTGCAGTGGTGCTTTTATATCGTGTGTTTGAATCGTGAAAATTAAATTAATTTTTCGAAATTTATTATTTTGTTACGGGTTATTCAACATCGAAAATACAGTCATTAACTCCGATATACTGAATAACAAAATTGCCACGTTTCCCACGCAAATCACACTTGAGGAATAGCAAGCCGCCAATCGACAATACGGCATAACATGTTTAAAGCAGAAGCAGACACGATTCGGCACGAAATTGGCAGTATATTTTGAGGAAAATGATAACGATTATAGCGTTTTTTTGCCACCGCGGATACTGAAACTCTTCAACGATGTTGCAGCGTTATTTGACAAAATGCAATCACTCGTTGATAATAGAAAATTGTGCTTGACTTATCACAGTGGTCGTTTTTTCAGTAACGTTGAATTCAACGTTATTTTATAATGTATCGTTGATACAATTTGACACTTGTTTACTTGATAAATAAACAAAAGAGAGCAAATATAATTCTGTTTTATTTTGTTACTCAACTTATTGATATACCATGTTGAATATTATGAGGTTATGATAAATAAAAACAATTTTCTTTACAAGTATCATAATTATTAATTTTGTTAAAATTTAATCTAATAAATCTGCTTTATCGATGCTAAAATTTGATTTATTGTCGAAACCTAACCATTTTACATCAACACCATCACCGCGCTTTTTCGGAATTTTTTCAATCAAGTATACAGTTGGATGTTTCGCTTTCAATAATTCTTGCTCGTATAACGAATCTTCAATCGGCTAATTCTGGTAAGTACTGATTGTTTCACCTGACGAACGGTAAATACCTCAGCTGTCCAGTTTGGCGTGTAACCATTTTTAAAAACATGTTTAAACTTGCTTATACGAACTTTTTCACAAATTTTGAACTTGTTCTCCTGCATCACTAATGACCATTTGATCTTTCTATTAATAGAATTATATGCAGTCTTTGCATTCTCAATGGTAACATTTGATGGTTTTTTTCCTTCAGAGTACGATTAAAGGGTTCGCAAATCGACGCTTTCACGCTATTGTACGTTGAATACCTATGCACACTATATTTTTGTACCAACAATTCGAACGTGCCGTGGTAAAATTCCTTGCCTCTGTCAACATGCAAATTTTGCAGCACACGCCCTTTGCATATTACAGATTCCATTGCTTTTGCAATGTTTGCGGCATTTTTGCTCTTGACAGCTATAATCCTCGCGTACTTCGAAATAACATTGATAATTGTCAACAGATATTTGAAACCATTATTTGAGCTTGAGTAAGCCGACATGTCAAACAAATTAGCCTGACAAGTTTCGACTAAGTCGCAAATATCAACCTTCACAACAGATTGCGACCTACCGGTCTATGTAATTCGAGCACTATAGCGTCCATTGTAGCAAAGAAACTTGATACTCTTGTACAGCGGTTGCTTTCCCACACGAACAAAAATGTATATTGAATTTTTAAAAAATATATTCATTAAATATATTTTATATATACATGGAAAATATATTTTCATGACAAACTTTTTGCCGTTCTACGTATATGTGAACATATATATTAAAATATATTTAAAATATAATAATAAATATATTTTTAATATAATTAAATATATGTCAGAATATATTCTAAATATATCTCATTTATATGATTTATTGCCGCTTTTCGTATATAATTCTTATATAAAATATATTTTTTGGATATATAATAAATATATAAAAATTATATTTTATCTATCAACCATATTTGAATTTCATTTAATTTATTTCTATTATTCATAAATTATGATTGATATTATAACTATGGCCCCCCCACCCCGACTCCTGGGGGTGGGGGGTGGCCATAGGGGGTCAAGTATGGTATTGTCAAATAGCTTTTTCGAAAAGGTGAAACACGTATTTTTTGTTTTTTTGATTCGATGTATATTTCGCGAGATATTTGACCGTTCCAGGACTTTTGGGACACCCTGTATATTCAAAATATAGTGATATATATTTTGCACATTTAAAATATATTACTAATATATTTTGAAATATATTTTTGTCTGTGTGGGTTATTTATTTTTATAAGGTTCATTTTTTGAGGTTATTAAACCATTTGCAATCTTGAATTCTATCTGAAAATATAGAATTCTATCTACACTGAAAGAAAACTACGGACAAAAATTACCGTTTTTGCACGGTAACCAGGGATGATTTCATAGCAGGGTAAAAATTCTCGTAAACACAATAAAAATTCCCAGTAAATACCAAATATTTGTTATAAAATCTTACGAAAAGTTTGGTAATAAACAATAATTTTTATAGTGTCTACGGGAATTTTTACCGTGTTACGAAATTATCCCTGGTTACCGTGCAAAAACGGTCATTTTGGTCTGTAGTTTTCTCTCAGTGTATGTTTGTATTGCTGAATCCTTGAAACCCATTATCGTTTTTTCACACTCAACGAGACGTTGTAGAAACTCCTTCCACATAGTTTCGTTATTTTGATCGATAACTACCTTTAAAATTCTGAAATTAACGACATCGTTGTCTTTGACTGAGTCATCGAGGTTAAAGATTTTTCACTAAGCCATGTCGTAAACGCCGACGACGGATAAAGGTAAGCCAACGTTGATGGGTCTTCAAAATGTAAATTTCTCTTTGTTTATAATGAATGTCCGAACACGTCGACCCTCATTGAGCAAATGATTCGTAGGTATACACTCTCACCGATGAATAAATGATTTCAGCTTCACACAATGCTTCGACAATAGACATGAGCCGGATTGTCGTCAGTTTGAGAAGCCATCAATAAACGAAATTTATCGACTAATTCGTTAGGGTTGTCTCAGTATACGTAATTAATTTTTTTATCGCTATAATTTAGTCATCTTTTCCTTTTTTCCACAATAACCAATAACCGATAAGATCTGCTAACACTTTTTTGAATTTCTCATCTTTAACTTACAAATTGTGCATGGTTGTAAAATTTTTTATGAGCACTCATGGTCAAAATGTTCTCTTTGTAAATGTCATGC
The DNA here is from genome assembly GCA_022817045.1 of Psix sp. ZL-2020. Lineage (NCBI taxonomy): Eukaryota > Metazoa > Arthropoda > Insecta > Hymenoptera > Scelionidae > Psix > Psix sp. ZL-2020. The sequence goes on from JABFQD010005635.1 coordinate 6,659, forward strand.
TTGTTTATGAATTTGTCAGTCGGTTCTTTCAGAAATATGAATTCCATCAAACCTTATGTTACGTGGTATGATTTAGCACCTACATTATTTTTATCATTGCTAACGCATTGCCAACCCTTAAACCACTCTCCAATTATCTTACACCCATTGCAGTGTCTAAATTTTTACTGTTGTGTTTTAACATTATCATATATTCATCGATTGACTCTTGTCAATGTTCGAGTTTTGTACAACGGCATCATCTTGCATAGCTGTAGCTGTCTTTTTGTCATTTTTTTTGCCAAAAAGGTTCTTTAACGATATTGTCATTCAACGTACTGTCACAGAGCTCGATAACACTTTTGAACGTCAAATCGTTATCCTTTATAAATGTCTCGACTTTAAATTGTCCTTATTTTAGAGTAGCACTGTTTTTGTCACTATATAATATGTTGACCAATTTTTCAAGCGGTTTTACAATTGCTGCACTGCCAGCTAAACTGCTTTGAGCAGTTTAGCTGGCAGTGCTTCGGATATCGCGAAAGTTATCAATAGCGCCAATGATGGGAAAAGAATTGACCAAAATTGCGCGATACAACGAAACCATGGAGTCTATCGCTAGAAATGAAGGCCTCTACTTGAAACCCTACAAGACCGGCATGGCACTTCATCTTATAAAAAACTGTATATCAAGCTGTCCCAGTGTGCTCTCACAGACGCTGATTTAATTTTGTATGCTGAAAAATTGAATATTTCTCATTTTTGTGTTGTTTTTATGCATCATACCTCGCCAAAAGGAGGCCCCTGCATTCGTGAAAAAACTATCATAAATTTGGACACAATTACCGTACCTGGAACACACTTGGTAGCGTACAGCAAAAATACGAGCCTTGGAATTGACAAACGATGGTGGCTACTTTAACGTGGTCATTCTGCTGAATTTATTGTTCAGTTTCGCGGAAGCTTATAACAAAATTATTACGAATGCAAAGCACTAAATCGTGTTGGTTAAAGGCAATCATAACGCAAACGCTATCTTTCGTCAGGGTGCCGTTGCAGAGGAATACAAATTTCTCCTCTCCAAGCTCAAATGGCTCATGCATCATGTTAAACTTGCCAATCGTAGTAAAATCAAACTTCTGAATGTTATTTTCAAGGATAAACCAATACCCGTGAGTTTTCGGACCTGAGACCTGTGCGAATATGCTATTTTACTAAACAATTCGAAACATATTTGGACGGTTAAAACATCGACTCAGTTAAAGAAACCGCGAATGACTATTCTAAGCTTTCAAAATAGTATAAAACATTCCATAACTCGAAAAGCTAGTAATTTTGATCATGGTCAAATTCACGAGTCTTTTTGAATTTTTTGAAGGTTTATGCCTATGCAAACCTTAATCTTGATTTCACAAACAATCAGTATGCAATTTTGTACATCATGTACAATAACTTTTAATCTGCGTATTATAACAACAAATCGGAATTTTCATTGCGTAAAGAGCAATTTCCACAAAGACGCCACTCTTTATTATTAACTGCTCTTAACCAAACGAGTCTATCAAATCGGGTCCAGTTAATATTCGTCTAAAGATCAACGTTACCGAAAATTTTCCCCGTGAATACAGCTGCTTACTGTATGATCTTACACGATAGAATCATTGAATACACGCCTTTGAGTAATGTTGTGAATAAACTATAATGGAATTTGTCGTCGATGTACAAGGTTTCAAGTATCCGAAAATAAGTTCATTTTCGAGGAAATTGCAGTGCATTACAGTATTCATACCTTTGCAACACCCTGCGATTGACAGTTGTTAACAGCAAATGGTTATATCGCTGTGTTTGTGGGGTTACATCGATGTAACTAACCCCAGCGATGTTTTCAGGTGTCAATTTTGTTGCACACTTTTGAAATTATACGAATAGTAAATGTTGGTAATAATGACGATGACAATGAAGATGAACATGATGACGATGATAATGAAGGTGATAATAATGATGATGATAATGATGATGGAATGATGACAAAATTTTAACGCCTCGTGTTAAAAGTAACTGCCTCCATACGTAATTAAAAATACTAGGACACACTCAAAATTTGTTTCAAAATATACAGATGGAAGCAGATGAGTATTTTTGAATTCCGGTAGATTACGTCAGTATTCTTGAAAATATTATCATTATGAACGTACATTTAGTGAGACAATTGTGAAGAAAATAATTGCTGTGATTTTTTCCAATTTTCTATGATACTGTAATCTTCTGTAATCTACTAATCTACTAATCTACTAATCTTGAAAATTTATGTTGAAACGAGAAAATGACAAAAAAGTGTTAAATATTTTTGAAAAATCTATTAACTGATACCTTTGACCTTCCACTAGGTAGAGTAGATGGAAACTCTTATTCCTTAAATGGAAGCCCGACGTTTTTACTGTAAATTTCGAATCTCCTTTGAAACATAACAAACTTTTGATTCTACTATTTATTCAAAATCATTACAAACTTTGATGTAATCAAACGGATCATTTTTTTAATTTTTACTTGTATTTTTCGATATGGCGTGATATCTTATAAAATGATCATTGGACTTGGGAAAAAACCATGGAGTCAATATTTTTGACAAGCTTTCCGATGATATAAAATACAACCTCCTCTCTCCTTCGTTTTTCACCTGTTCCACCTAGTAGACTATCATATTTAGTATCAGTTAATAAATTTTTAATAAAATTCAACACATATTCTTTCGTTTCTTCTCTTCAACGTTAATTTTCGAAATTCTTAACCGTTTTTCGCAAGTCACTATCTATAAATTTTTTAATCTATATTAATGAACATATCTCCTTGAATACATTCAAATCCTTTGTACCTTTTGTGAATATGTTTACAACTAAAATTATTTTTCATAGAGTTTTTAATTGTAAAATATATTTAGTTTTTCCGAGGAAGGATATGAAGTTTGTATTACAATTACATTAAATTTTGATTTCAGATGAATATATTGAATATATATTACTTACATTTTCCATTACTATAAATGAGAATATCTATTGTTCTTCTAAAACAGATAAAATTTAACTTTTACATTTAATAAGTAATTTTTTGATAAATAGACTGTAATTTAAAATTGATTCGTGATATATTGTATCATATCAATGACATCCTTCTAATTACACGCAAAGAAAAATAGGTGGTATCAACGTAGAAAAAGGAAATATATATTTACATAGTAAATTCTGTCAACAGTAACCGTTTGTTGCAAACATGTCTTACTTTTTCTGTGAACTTGATGGAACCAAACCGATTGAAAAATCGAAAATAAAGAAGCAAAACAATGTAAAAGTGGTGAATCTCTACTCTACGGTAGTGTTCATTCTGAAAGACAGATTATGGAGACGAGAAAATATTTGTTTAATAGACCACGATGTACTGTCTTAACGAGCGATATTTTTCTATAAAACTAAACTTGAAAACATCAGAAACTGAAAAGTACAAAAAATGAATATATTCCGATTATGCACATCGAAATCAATAAGAACTACAATTTTTAGGTAACAAGGATATTTATATACAGGGTGTCCCAAAAGTCCCGGAACGGTCAAATATCTCGCGAAATATACATCGAATCAAAAAAAAAAAATACGTGTTTCACCTTTTCGAAAAAGCTATTTGACAATACCACACTTGACCCCCCCCCCACCCCTGGGGGTGGGGGGGGGGTGGGGCAACTTTTAAATCTTAAATGGGAACCCCCATTTTTTTATTGCAGATTTGGATTCTTCATGAAAAAATAAGTAACTTTTATTCGGGACATTTTTTTCGGATTCTTGATAGATGGCGCGATAATCGGAAAAAACGATTTATCCTGATACCCTAGGGAAAT
>JABFQD010005636.1:0-10523 GCA_022817045.1 Psix sp. ZL-2020
TTCTTTAATATTCATTTTATGTTTTACTATTTTAGATATATTTAGATATTTTAGATAAGATAGTATTATAATAAATCATAAATTTTAGTTCTATTTATTTACTTTCATGAAAATATATATATTTTAAAAATTCTTAATTATATTTTTTCATTTAGTATAAATAATGCTAAAAAAATTACGAAAAGAATTTTAAATTAAATTAAATGTTAGATTACAAATCTAACATTCTCAATAGCTATATATCATTTACAACATTCAATACATATGAATTATTAAGGATAATTACAAAACTATACTGTTTTCGAAAAACACTTTTTTCAAATACTCTACGATAATTTCTAAACAAATTATTTCACTGCATAATATTCATCATAAACAAATTAAGATTTACATAGCTAATATCATGAGAATATTAAAAGTTTAAAAGGTAACAATTGTAGCTGCAGAAAAATAATTGAATAATACTTGGTCTCTAAATTATACATTGAATTCAATGAAACTTTTATTTTCACCGAACTCACATTATCCATGATATTTTTTGCTAAACTTCACACCGACTAACTGTTCAAGGTTCAAGTTTCCCTTCAATGCAAATGGCGAAATGTCAGCAACGCTCTACGAATTGTTGCTCGAATTTTATTAACGAGAAAAGCGCGATAAATTTTTCGAAAATAGCATTTCAGTACGATCGTATAATTTGCTGATTGTATCTACTCTTAATTTACAACACTACCGGCGCTACCATACAATTAACTTTCCTTTTTCTAATGATACAATTTATACGTCATTTATGGACGAAAAAGTACAGATTATCTTGATTCGAGATAAACCTAACAAAACGCTAGTATTAATTTCCGAATCAGTGTCGATTTGATACCAACTGTAAATCGTATCCAAACACCTCAAATATACATCAAAACAATCCTTTTTTTGCGTTTTAACAAACTAAGTATTTATATGGGAATATTTACTTTTAATTTGGTTCAGATTAAGTAAGCACCGCAATATACAATGGTACGAATATTTATCTAAAAAACATGATACAAAAAGTAAACATTCTTTGCTGAAGAATTCTCAACGAAAATTCATTTTCCCTGCCATCCTTAAGATAAGACTTTTTAGTCTTAAAAAAGGCGCTGGAAAAACAAACAAACATTTGAGTAGAACATTATAAGCTCAGGTTCAAGCGGTGTTGTCAGTAAAAGAACAATCCCTCGTCACGACAAACACGAGATTTCCATGAGTACACCACTTTTTTCCCATTTCGAGAAGGATTTATTGCTCCGCTGGCGAGTTACACGTGGTCCTCACAGAGCTCGAAATTCCGAGAAGAAATGTCGACAAATCTATGCCGCTCGACATTGTCTAAAGTGAAAGTTTTGCGCAATATATAGCGTCTGTTGACGGGTGCCACTACTCCCCCCATCCTTTCTCAAATTTTCTTGCACTTGTACATGAAAAACTGGTTCCTTTAAGAAAACAAATCTTTACTTCTTAAAACCATGTGTTACGTGAAGACAATTTCTAACCTTTTTTAAACAGAATATTTTTTAAATTTCCTTTTAAACAAATTTAACTGCTTTCTAAAATAGTAACATAAACATTTTGTGGAATTGGGTGTAAGAAACGTAAAATTTGCTGACGTCAATTTTTGGTTTGTTCAAAAACGAAATTTTTGTCAATGCCATGATCTCTGAATTTTGATTCATAAAAATTTCCTCAATGAATTGATTTCGAATGAATCAGAACATTTATCGATTATACTACAGAGTGTATATTCAACGGTAGACGTCAATGGAAAGCAACTTGTCAATTACTCATCCGAAATATAAACCGACGGTGTATTGTGGTTAATCAATGGAACTTCTAAATTAAGACGACACTGGTCTAATAGGGATCGGCATATGAATCTAAATAGCGAAAGACCAAAATATTCCCCTTTTAGATGCTGTTCCTGCCGGGTCACTCTGATTAAGTTTGCATTCACATATATCTACATAAAAAGATCTATTAATTTCGTGACGTCAATTATGAAGACAGGTGTACTTTGAGCTTGCAATCAATGCGGAATATTATGAAGCTACCTAAATATAATCGCCATCGATATCATCGTATCACTGAACATGTCTGTCGCCCAATCGTCGTCTAATTATTTTTTTTAATTAAATCTCAATTTTTTATCCGTTATCTATATTTTCTATATCCTCTTTTTTAATTTTACGTTGAAAAGTTTCAATTTATTATCCTAGAGGTGGTTCAATGAAATTTTATCATTCCCTAATAAAATTGAAAGTTTTATTACAAATGCAAAATTAAATCGGAAAGGTATATAATTTTTCGGTCGGAAATTTGTAAGATACAATTTCCAAGTTTTCTAAAAATAGTGTCAATGAAAGAATTTTTTTATTGCGTGACAATCAAATAATTCTTGGATTGAGTGATTTTAATTTGATCGAAAATAGCAATACATTTCGTCGAGGTTGCAACATGAATGGAATCCGCGAGCGCGACATAAAAATAGAATCATATGCGCTTTCACAGAGATGGGTCATAACGTACGTTTCGTTGGAGAGATTTAAGATATAATTACGGAGCGAAGATAGGTTAGTGAGGCCACTGTTCGTCTGTTAGCGGTAAAAGAAGGAGGGGGAGGAAGATGAAATTTATCGTGTATATTTTCTTGGATCAATTTTGACGAGATATATGAGTCAGGCATATAAAACACGACGTGTGAAAAGTTCGCCGATTGTTTATACCAGAGCAATGCGACGGTTTTATGAGTCGATAAAGTAGACCACGATGTATCGACGATACTCTTAAAATAGTAGTAATTTATATTGTAGGAATTTTATTCTTCTAATCACACGAGTGTCATTGTATTAATATAACTTTAAAAGATCTAAAGTTATGTTCTTGATTACGTTTTGCCGATTAAAAAATTGTAAAAGGATAGAAAAACTAAGGTAACCTAATTTAGTATCAAATTAAGGTAATGAAGTCAGGTTAATTGTAAAATCTCGGTATTAAAAAAGTACGTTTTAAGGTAATCGAAGTCTATTTTTATGCAGTCGATGATAACATCTTAAATGAAAATCGGTAGAAAATAAACTAAAGAACAATCGAATTTCACAGCGCCCTCTTAGAGGGATTTAATTTAATTAAGGAAGTCACGCGATGGAGACAACGTGTGTTTACAAATTAAAGGCGCTCATTATAATTGCACACTTTTTCATCCAGTGCTTCTTACTCCGAGCTGAAGACAAAAATATTAATTTGCACAAAAAATTGGTGAGATTTTCAATAACCGTTGTCTTCCGATTTGACAAATGCTGAAAATATTATTCTGAATGAACGCGACGAGAATTAGCGAATTGATGCTTGGGCTATTTTCGTTGCGCGATGTACCTCGGCGTAATCACGATTTATTCCGCGTTATCATTAGAAGCGACAGATCGCGCGACGATCAATGGACACTTTTACAGAGAATTAAACATGAATGGCCTCGATATGCGACGAGACCAATAGTGCAAATTAAAATAACCTATACTAACGGATTGTAAAAATATCTTTGTTATTATTAATTATTTCGGTCTCATTTCGATGGGAAAAGCAGCAGAATCGTTTGTGATAAAATTTCTCGAAATAATTTTCACTTTAACCCAAAAGTGGAACTACATTAAAAATCAAATTTTCCAAACAGAAACAAATGAATCAAAATGTTAAGTAAGCTAGGAAAAAATAAGTCATACAAATTGTCTATATATATTATGTCTGTTTTCTATTTTCATTATTTGACAAAAATATATTAACGTAGAAGAAACAATGTTATAAATAAAGCTTTCTGACTTTTGCGAGTGCGAATGTATAGATTTGAATGATCGACTGTAACAAATTCCACCTATAAGTTGGCCGACCAACCTGAAGTTAACGAATGTCGAAGCGTATCGCCTGCAGAAAAGTTTAATTAGTTTTTTAAACGGTTGGCCGCAGCGTTTTATGGCGTTATTAAGCAGACGCTAGAGGTCCGCGCACATGTGGTCGAGAACTTGTCGAATAGCGCCAACTTCTTAACACGTTGTAAGCCCGTCGCCTCGCGAAACTTGCGCCCCCGCTTTATTTTTGTTCCCTTGAACAATTTTCTCTCTTTCATACTCGTACATCCATATCAATTTGTCAGCACTGCGATAATTTTATAAATCCACGACAATTCACAATTGGAACCACCGCGTTTGTGAATAACAACGAGAAACAAAAAAAGTTGCTTTATCCTTGTCAGTAGACGTGCGTTAGAAAGAGACGAACAATGCAAATATTGAAAATTGATTTGTTCTCCATTATTTCGTGACGTAGAAACAATATTTGTTTTATTTGTGTTTATTTATAACCGTTAGGAGAAAACAAACTACATTGAAATTGAAATTAAAGGTGTCTGACGCGTTTTCTCTCGCGCGTATGTCTCGCATTCTCTGCAATTATTGTCACTAATCGTATTTGTATAAGAGGGTTATATTTCGTTCGTCGTCTGTAATGGTAAACTCATTTGGATGAGACGAAGTTATGACACATCGACAAGTTATTCTCCCCTGCAGTTGGACATCTTTAAGTCCCCAAAAATTTCAGCTGCTGTAACGTGACGATATATACAAATAAACAAACCATCCAATTAACCTCGTTTTTCAATCTGCGGTCATCCCGACCTCTCTTCGCTGTCTTCCTGAATTCTCTTAGACGACTTAATTGAAAATAAATGGCGAGGTGTTGAAACTCAATGCAAAAACGCAACTTTTCAGACAGCATTAGCTGCTGTATCGCAATTTTAATGAGCGCTAGAGCGATTTATGAATGTGAACTTAGCATTGTTTTTAACTCATAACCTCGCAATTTTTAGAAAATCCTGTAACTAAATAAGAATTTGTTGGATAATAAACGTCTATTGTAACTAATCATCTGTGAGTAGTTTTGCGAATCCTTTCACCGAGACCTCATAAATTAAGCGGAGAAATTAACTGCCTCTACAATCGTATTTTATTTCCTTCGCCACGACCACTTTCGCTGATGGCTTCATCATTTTGGCGGAAAATAGGCGTTATACTCAAAGTCTATACGTTCAATTTCAAACTACCTTTACATAACCTAAAAAACAACATTTAACTTTTAATGTTTCTTTTCTTGATTTAATCGCATGTGTGCAAACAAAATTGTTATTTAAACATTAATTTAAGTTTTTATCAGATTAATAAATTACCATCCATACTAAAAATCGGTTAACATTTATAATACTAAATAAACTTCCTTAATTCTTTGGCACTTGGCTATAAGTACAATACCGTACAATGATAAAAATTTTCAACTAATGAGTGTGCTGCGAAATTTAGAATTATATTGGGCTGAAAATCTTCATCCAAGTCATAATCAAGCAATCATAAATATAAATTTGAATATTCCACGAGCATCACATAAAAAACATACAAAGGGTTAAATAAACATAATAAACAGTAACCTTAAAAAGATTAAATCTCAAAAATAAATCAGTTTGCATAATCTAACCAGAAATTTCATGTCACGCAGAGGAAAAATAACCGTCGAATAATTAGCACAATGATGTACGAAATTTTTTCAACTGAGACAGCAGTATAGCAATAAATTAACCGTAAGAGTAGTCGTGAACGAAAAAGCTGTACTTTGATTGGGACTGAAGGACGACGCTCGCCCGTTAATTACCGTTGACAAATCCCCTGAGTTTGCATACATTTTTTTCTTTGCCAAAACAATACCCAGTTTATTTAACAAAAAAAATTAACGAATTTTTAGTCGTGGGAAAATTTCGAATCACATCATCGAATTTCAACTTTCTATAAAAATTGTCATAAATTTAACCTCCTATTTACGCCATTAAAACGTAAAAGTACGAGCAATTAATAAACAATCCGTCGTCAAGGTATAAAATAAGTTTGACGGCGGGCGTAATTCAAGGGCATTTTTGTACAGAGGCGGGAAATTTGAAATCCGCACACGCGTTAATCGGCTGATAAACATGCGTTAAGTGTTAATATGAATAATTCTATTATCAAGCGCGAGATAAATGGCCGCGGATTAATTAGAAAGTAAAAGCTATCATCTGACTTTTATTGGCTTCGTTGTGTCCGCTTTAACGTCGAGTGTTTAGCGCTAGGCATAAAACTCGAATCTTGGATATTTTTATTATCGGGAAAAGCGATCGCCCAGAGCAACAAGTCACGGTGAAATATCGTTTAATAAAACCGCTAAGTGTGACCAGATCATTGCGACCGCCATTGAAAATTCGCCATTAATTAAATTAATAAATTCACAAACGAGCATCGTGCCATAAAAATTATTCAAATGCCGCCTAGTCTTGCAACAGTTTACTTTTCCATGACAATAAATTAGCATAGAAATTTCTCGTCATCAGACTTGCATTAAAACCAAATTGATTTCGATAAGATCACACTGTTGGCGGTATTATTAAATCTCATCCTTCTAACGAACCCTATGTGAGGTCACATTAAAATGGACCAAAAAAGCACACCTGTTTGACCTCGACCAAATATCGAGAGCCAATTAAAAAACCAGCAAAACACCACGTTCAAGATTTAAGTGGATGTCTATTATAACTAAACTTTCATTTAGAAGAATTGTCGCATTATTTAACATACGAATTGTAATTTCATGGTAATTAGTCACGAGAAGATTTGATTTAACCTATCCTAGATTAGATGAATGCAACCACCTTTTAGTCATATTTAAACTTCGCTTACATTAAAGCTTAAATGGACTATGTGATTGGTTCATCAACAGACCTATCGCTGATATCATTATAGATCAAGCATCGGATAATCGTAGAGGTATCCTCGACCAAGTATAGATACATTGAAGTAGATAGTCACTCATTTTTTCGTCCATTGAAATCTAACTTACAGTATACAATTCTATCTAATAAGCGTTTTTTATAGCCTCCAACAGATGTATCCTTTTAAAACCTCAGCGAGATTTCATTCATAAAAATTTCTTCTCCGGTCTACTCTAGTTTCTAGTCGTAAGAAATTTGACATTTTCAGATCCATTGATTTCCCTGCTAAATTTCTGAAGATCTCCGTGCATTCTTTCGAACATTGCAAGATGCCGCAGCTTTTTCTCAAATTCCAACAGGTTTTAAAGACATTCTGTGCAGCAACTGACAAATTGATATAGCTTATTGTCAACAAACTCTTGGCAGATGTGCAACAATTTCAGCTTCTAACAGTCCGAATCAAATGTTCTCGTAATCACAGATGATGAGTTCAAATTCTTCATTTATTCAAAGTACAAATGTTCTTTTAAGTCTGGTATTTGTACAATTCTAATTCTTCATTTATTAATAACAGTCGCCATAATTAGCGATGGAACAAGGGCAAATGGCCAAAGAAAATTTAGCTCTCTAACTAGGACTCACATTTCATACGTTGAGGTGCGTGTTGTTTCCTACGGGGCATCTGGGTCCAGCTTGATGGCTTTTAGCCGACAACCTCCAGCGCGCTCCGGTTAGGAAAAGTCCTCACAATCGATCCAGGTGACAAAACAGGGATCACCCTCGCTTAAAGCACACAGATTCACAATCACCAACAATCATCAATAACAAAACCCAACTGGTTCACTCTAAGAGCACCACGTCAAGTGCATCGAATTTCGCGCGCAAAATTCGAACTTGCTGCTGACGTCACAGACGGCGCGCAAAATTCAAATCCAGCCATCAGTCCTAGACGCTGATACACAAGACTTTGTCGTGATCCACTTGAGACAAGTGGATCGCGAAGTTGCCAACAGATCCACTCGATACAAATGATTCTCTATCAGGCGTTTCTCATTGGTCGTCGTCGTTTGATTGACGTGTGATTGGCGGTCGATCGGGTGAAGTTGGCCGCGAGCACTTGACATAAGATTCTCGAAATCGAGCGGGCGGCGGTCCGGCGCTTACTGACTACGGTTTGATGTCGCGGCTGCGGCCTGATTGGTGGGGGCCATCGCCTCTCCTGCTATCAAATTCCCCTCTCGCTCTCTCGACTCCTCTTTGTCTCTTTCTCCGTCGCTTTCTCGCTCATCCTCCATATACTGTCTTTTAACGCGCACACATGCGATAAAAACGCAGTTTTCCTTCTCAATCTTCCTTGGCTTTCCTCACACACAAGATGACGACTGAGGATGATATTAAAATCGCGCCAAAGGGCACAACCGTAAACATGTTTACGCGATGCCCATACCAACGTCGAAGGGAAAACATCAATGATTCACTTTCGCCAATGTTTTATGAAAGAAATATGTATTTCATTGAAGAGAACTACAGTGGTGAAAACGAATGTTAATGGAATATCATAGGGTGAAGAAAGTAACAAAGTTTTCTGGTTTCCAAGCTCGAGTTGCCGGAATTCATTCACTACTCAGAAAATGTTCGTAATAAATTCAGCGTGAATTATGGTGGTAGAGTAATCTAATCAGTATGCATTTTAGGCTTCAATTTTAGGTTTAAATTTTAGGCTTAAATAAAATTGGATGCGGTGGACGTCCTGTGATTGATACGTTAAACCCAGTTTCTTGAAAGTTTTCTTGACATGTTTCCGAATTCCTCTGAACTTGTAATTCTGAAAAAGATAAAATCTTTAATGTATCATTTATAGTATTACTATTATTATAAAATGAACTGTTAATTTGAATATTAAATTGAACTTTAATATTTTAAATTTGTATTGAAAAACTGATACAGTTCTATTTCCAGTTTTTTCCTATTTTTGTTTGAAGTTGAATCATTTTGTTGATATAAATCATTGCAGCGAAAACTGAAATAATCATTATCTCTTATTTTAACATCATTATCCTACCTTCGTCCTTCGTTAATCTAATATCAGCAATGATAACCTCAAACTGAACTTATTAATGCGACTATTTGAGTTGAATGAGAAATAAAATAATTGACATGCAATTATAAATATAAACTTTCGGGTATCTGCTGAATGTGTTGAAATATTAACCAATCGAAAATCACAATATTTAATGCATACTAATTATGATTCCATTTTTATACACTCAGACAGGAATCAATAATTCGCTTATCATTATAACAATAATATTTTTAACTTCGTTACATTTTTCCAATTGTTCAACTTTATTTAGTTTCGATGTACAATTTGGAACTAAATGTGAAGTAATTAAAATATATTTTGTATCAATTTTTCCAAACCAAATTAATTATTCAATCCTGGTTGTAGTTTCAATTAACAGAATTGCGCTACAAACATTAATAATTATTTGAACGACTTGGAAACATTTGTTAGTTTTTGACACAAAAATCAAACTCAAGTATTTATTATTTTCGCTTTCAAAAATGCACATTCATACTTTCAAATACATATATATATATATATATACATTTTTCATTGTCTATCTAATAAATAGTATGCAAAGTATATGATTTAATTTTATTTATTGGTTGTCAATAATGAATTTGTCAATACAATTTTTTTAATTATCTTAATTTACGCATTTTCGTTATACAAAAAATATATATCAAAAATAAGTGTTTGTTTAAATTAAGTAGACAACAAACTCTAACTTAATTTATAAAACAATAACATAAATAAAATTTACGATAACGATAAAAATAACATTCCAGTTTCATAAACAACTGTAATAAATAATTCGTATAAATTTTATATTGATTCTGATCTGACTTTCTAATAAAAAACCATTTTGTATAATTACATGTTTATCTTAAACTATACGATCATTAAAATACACAATAACACTTACAAACATTAGGAAATGGTATAAGATTAAACAAAGGGCTGACATTTGTGAAAAAAGCTGCTCGATCGAAGGTTCATTAGTATTTGTAAGACACAAGAAATGCGTAAGATTGTGCAGGAATAGAGAGGAGGCGGATCCGACTATACAATTGAATGTTTACAGTGGGGGAATGCTCCAACACAACTACACTGCCGCCACTCGCCAGTCCATACGGCAGCTACGGTCGACCGACGTGTTGCACAGCGAGTCTTTCAAATATTAGACAAACAGGTACGTTGAAACGCTGCCTTCCTGGCAACTAAGTGTCAATACTTTTAGATCAATTGAATATGCTTTACAATACGAAAAAGCAATTATCGCAATGTCCTTGTAACTCTGAAAATGACAATAAAATAATACATAACCTCAAAGATTCTACGTCGCAGTTTAGCGTGCATCGCGCGACTGTATGGCGGGAAAATATGACATTTTCAAATTTGAAAATGACTTCTTAGATTAAGAGTAGTTTTGAAATGTGAAAAAACTTTCTTTTCGATATTATATAATATATTTTATTTATCTTATTCAACATTTAAATGAGTTTTTGTATAGAAGTTTTTAAAAACTTGAATTTTGCTAATATTTTTAGTAAAACCGTTTTCTAAATGTCGAAAAATATTATTTAAATACGTAAGAGTATTTAATATTGAGTAAATACCGAACTAATGTCCATCTTTATTAAAAAATGG